>SJYC01110846.1:0-18828 GCA_006408675.1 Madoqua kirkii | reverse complement strand
GGAATGCAAGCTAGTACAGCCACTCTGGAGAACAGTGTGGAGATTCCTTAAAAAACTGGAAATAGAACTGCCATATGACCCAGCAATCCCACTGCTGGGTATACACACCAAGGAAACCAGAATTGAAAGAGACATGTGCACCCCAATGTTCATCATAGCACTGTTTATAATAGCCAGGAAATGGAAGCCACCTAGATATCCATCAGCAGATGAATGGATAAGAAAGCCGTGGTACATAACACAATGGAGTATTACTCAACCATTAAAAGAATACATTTGAATCAGTTCTAATGAGGTGGATGATACTGGAGCCTTATACAGAGTGAAGTAAGCCAGAAAGCAAAAGACCAATACAATATACTAAAGCATATATATGGAATTTAGAGAGATATTAGTGATAACCCTGTATGCGAGACAGCAAAAGAGACACAGATGTGTAGAACAGTCTTTTGGAGTCTATGGGAGAGGGCTAGGGTGAGATGATCTGGGAGAACGGCATTCAAACATGTATAATATCATATGTGAAACAAATCATCAGTCCAGTTTCAATGCATGATACAGGATGCTCCGGGCTGGTGCACTGGGATGACCCAGAGGGATGCGTGGGGAGGAAGGTGGAAGGTGGTTCAGGATGGGAAACATGTGTACACCTGTGGCAGATTCATGTTGATGTATGGCAAAACCAATACAATATTTTTAAATGATTAGCCTCCAATTAGAAAAAATAAATTTATATTAAAATAAATTTTAAAAATGAAGGGATCCACAATAAATAATAACTAAGAGAAAAACAAATTCTCTAATGTTTAAAGGCATTAGAAAGGTGTTGATGCAACAGGGACTGGAGGGCATGGGACTGTAGAGCAAGGAGAACCATAGAGAGACATGCTGATTTTTTGCACCTTTTTTGTTCTGGGGCATATCTGCCAAATCTGGGCTCAGGGCAAGAGGTTAAGCACTTGGACTTGGCCTGAACACCAAATCACCGCTGAGGAGCAGAGAAAACAGAGACTGTAGGTGGTCTCATGATGCCAGAAAGAAAAAATGAAAGACCCAAAGGGCTGATGTCCAGGTAGAAAAAGAAAACTGAGCCTAACACACAAGCTAATGCTCCTCAAGACTTTTGTCAAAATCTGGAGTTGTGTAGGGTATTAGGCTAAATGGTTAAGAAGAAAATCATACCCAAACTGAATGGAGTTTCCTGTTGTCTCACTCTGATGTGGATGAGGGTTCAAGTTCAGGGCCACCAGGTGAAAGTACCCTGGTGAACATGCTAGGCTCTCGGTCAAAAGATTTAGAAAAATATCCTTTAGAAAGAGAACAGAATCAGATGTAGACAGAAGCTTTCCAAAACTGCAACCAGCCTCAACTCTGTCTAGTCCCTGGTTGGTTTAGGATGATTGGCAATCACTCTGTGCCGACTGGTGGAGAAAGCAATGGCAGCCCACTCTAGCATTCTTGCCTGGAAAATCCCATGGATGGAGGAGCCTGGTGGGCTGCAGTCCAAGGGGTCGCTAAGAGTCGGACACAACTGAGCGACTTCACTTTCACTTTTCACTTTCATGCATTGGAGAAGGAAATGGCAACCCACTCCAGCATTCTTGCCTGGAGAATCCCAGGGATGGGGAAGCCTGGTGGGCTGCTATCTATAGGGTCACACAGAGTCAGACACGACTGAAGTGACTTAGCAGCAGCAGCAGTGTGCTGACTGGAGGAAAGGATAAAGCATCTATTGGCATTTGACAAGGGTGATGTGACGGCTGTGATCAGCTTAAACTGTTAAGGCTTGATATCCCCCTTACTTCCAATGGGCCCAGAGAGGGACACAGCCTCTTTAGAAAAACATGACATCTTAAAAGAGGATGATTCTGATCACTATTCTGTCAGCAAAGAAAGAAGAGTGGAGACTGAGCAGATAATCAACAACGTTGCCAAGTCATCTACCAGTTAGACTACGAGTGGGAAATTAATCAAGTTATTCAATCTCTTTTAGCTATAATTGTCTCATCTGTAAAAGTTAGATGATAACAATACTTCAAAATGTGTATTGAATAAAATGATATATATTGAAAAAGTCACTTACCAAATGTGTAGCTTATTTTTTAGTGCTCTAATACTGTTTGCTATTGTTATTCTGTCAAGGTTTCAAGTTCCTTCTTTTAGACATGTTCCAGTTGTAAGTGGTCCTAATAAGCACGATAGCTCTACCCCAGCCCATATGTCAGGTGAGTGCTAAACAGCCCAAACAGATGGCTCTTATGTCTTAACATATGACTCTGATACCAGAAAGGCATAGACAGAAAAATGGGCCAGCAGAATGTGAACTGTCCACAGGAAGGCATCCTTTACCTATATCACTCACTGAATCTCTGGTGCCTCAATTCTGTCTTCATAATTCATTAACTTATTACTTTTCACCTAATATACTGCAGGATTCAGAGGTGAGCCAACGGATTTAAGAACCATAGAACAGATATGACACACGTTTTAAGAGCTCCATTTTGACTAAGAGATTTGGGGTGGGTGGGGGTAGAGAGTTAAAGATTTTAGTAAGAGTTATACTTTGAAAACAGTGACAGACTTTATTTTTGGGGGGTTCCAAAATCACTGCAGATGGTGACTGCAGCCCTGAAATTAAAAGACACTTGCTCATTGGAAGAAAAGCTATGACCAACCTAGACAGCATATTAAAAAGCAGAGACATCACTTTGCCAACAAATGTCCATATAGTCAAAGCTATAGTTTTTCTAGCAGTCATGTATGGATGTGAGAGTTGGATTATAAAGAAGGCTAAGTGCCTAAGAACAGATGCTTTCAAACTGTGTTATTGGAGAAGACTCTTGAGAGTCCCTTGGACAGCAAGGAGATCAACCAGTTAATCCTAAAGGAAATCAACCCTGAATATTCATTGGAAAGACTGATGCTAAAGCTGAAACTGCAGCACTTTGGCCACCTGATGCGAACAGCTGACTCATTGGAAAAAACAGTGATGCTGGGAAAGATTGAGGGCAGGAGGAGAAAGGGACGACAGAGGATGAGATGGTTGGATGGAATCACCAATTCAATGGACATGAGTTTGAGCAAACCCTGGGAGATAGTGAAGGATAGGAAGCCTGGTGTGCTGCAGACCATGGGGTCGCAAAGAGTCGAAAATGACCGAGCGACTGAACAACAAATATTTCAATCAAGTCTAATGACAGGAATTATTTTATTTTGTTACCAACATAAACCTGTTATAAAAAGGACAAAAAAATTTCACAGATTTTCCAAATAATATATAAGACTGGAAGAAAACTTCCATTTGGAGTGGCTCAATGATCATCTTTTTCTGCTTTTCAGATCACTACTATAGGAAAGGTTTAGAAACACTGTACTTCAGATTAAAAAAAAAATATTCTGGCTTCTTTCTTTTTTTAATGCAAATACTAGGAATCCCTAGTTTAGAGAATGATTTTTCTTTTCTAACAGGCATGATGGGGAAGCATGCTGACAATGGATACAAGTGAGAGAGGTCCCAGTCCCCAAAGAGCTAGACAGATGTCTCTGGTGAAGGTGAGAAGGTAGCAACAGACATTAATTTTCCCAGGGCCACTATTGTAAGCTGAGTGAAATTTCACATTGATGAAGCCACAGAGGTAGAGGCTAAGAGTGTGGACAAATGCTCTTGGTTGTGCCTTCTCTATTTTTCTTGCATTAAAAAAAAAAAAAATCACCCTGGTCCATGAAATCAAACTGAGTTCTATTATTGTCCCATGGGCACAATAGCACCTTCTTTATTGTGTTCATGATGAGAATCAAGTTAAGGAAGCTGATGCAGGTACATTAGTTAGTACAGTTGATGACACAAAGAGCTTAATATATGTGATATAACCTGTAAGCTTTCTTTACCACCTCAGGAGCACCCAAAGATTCTTTTGGTAGTAACTATGAAACCAATAACTATAAGCAAGGATTCTGTGATCACTGAAATGTTATTCCTCCCTTCTCAGGGGGACACACTCACCTGTGACAATTCTAACACCAAGAGTATACTTTCACAAGGAATGATCCCAAGAACTGGGCAGTTTAGTCTTATAACTATAATAGCCTTATAACAGTCATGTAACTACTCTTGGTAACTTGCTTCAAATAGGAGAGGAATTAATCCCTTTGCTAGCTTAACTGGTATAAAGTGAGATGAATACAAACAAGCTGTGAGGCAACAAAGACTAATCAGACACACACTTGATTTTTAAAACAACTCACTCTCTAGAAGGGGAGATTAGACATCCCAGTAACCACCACGGCAAGAAGCAAAGTGCTAAGTGCCTCAAGGTTATGAATATAACAATACCACTGGAGTTATAAAGAAGCCACAGTTGTAAAGAAACCCACTTCAAACCCAGATTAATTACAACTGGAGGGGATCTAGATTTAATGGAGGACTATTTCAGCTGAACAACGATGGCTATGAGGAATAGAGACCCATTCAGATTACTATAATTAAAGCTGCTGTCTTGCAATTCTCAAATATTTTTGAATAAGAAACAATGCAGTCTCATTTTTCACTGGGCCCTGTAAATTATGGAGACAGTCCTCAGTGGGGCCCTATGGGTCAGGAAAGTAGACTGGAAACAGGATGGGGACCTGGATCTATCAGAGCTCAGGTGACAAGGTAATTGTTCTTAGGGTCCTGGATTCTTCCATGTCTCCCTATGATTCCTGCTACTATCCACTGGTTACCTCATGCCTTCTGCACTTATCTTCTGGATTTTGCTTAATTACGGCTTCTGTTTGCTGGTAATTTCTCCAGGATCTGCTGCCCCATGGCCTGGTTTCTACCACTGTGCAGCTGTTTCTCTACATTAAAACTGCCTAAGACAGAATACGATTGGCCCAGTGTACTCAGATCCCTGTTGGGCAAAGTTCTCATCTATTTATTTAATAACCTACTGATCAGGGCTCCCTGCCACCTTACCAGTGGTGGCAAGAGGAGTCACAAGTTACATAGATGGAAAGTTATGATTAAGGGACCATTTGGGCTACTTCCCTCAGAAGTGGAGTCATCAGGACTTCCTTAGTTTCTCAGTGGTTAAGATTCCCTGCTTCTACTGTGGAGGGCATGGGTTTGATCCCTGGTTGGGGAACTAAGATCTTACATGCCTCATGGTATGGCATAGCCAAAATAAAAATTTTTAAAGTGGAGTTGTCACTGGGAATCCCCATAGAAGGGATGGTGGATGTGGTGGACATCCTAAGATTGGCCCACCTGGTAATGGAATTCCCATTTTAGATAACCTTGAAATATCAGGAAAGTACAGACACATGCAGATAGAGGAAGGACATTTCATGGGTGGGTTGTGGTATGGAGACAGGGGTACAGGGGTGGCTAGAGTCAAGGATATATGAATGAAGGAGGACCTTAAATACACAGCTATGGAACCTTTATTCTATATGGTATTTGAATGGTGGAATGAATAAGGACCATAACTGAGAAAGTTATCTTGATTCATATTTCATTGCCCCTGGGGAAAGTATCTACAAAGCAGTCTTACAAAACCCTACAATGTAAGCTTACCAGTCTGAGGAGGTTCATCTATCCCTCCTCTCCAGGTTTCCCCATCAGTGCAAGAATACAAACTGCCCACCAGTCAGGGTACAGGGGAAACAAAGGCTCAATCTGGCTGCTGCTTCTCTCCAAACACTGAAGTAGAACAAGCCCATGACAGTGAGAGACTTCTAAGTACAGTTCCTGAAGGATTCCAGGGCCTCCTCACTGATGTCCCATCTGGCAATAGACTTCAATGGTCTGAGCTAAAACTTGAGGGTGTTATAGCATCCAGGGGTTTCTTTAAATCTCTTCATTTTATTTCTACCCAAATACCTATTAAAATGCTTTGCTCTAACAAGAAAAAAAGTCTCCTGAATTTCAACATGTTTCTGTTCCCTTAGACATCTCTGTGCATGATGTGGCATAGGGAGGGCACTCAATAGTTCAGTTTAGGGACTTCCCTGGTGGTCCAGTGGCTAAGACTCCATGTTTCCAATGCAGGGTGCCTTGGCTTGATCCCTGGTCAGGGAACTAGATCCCACATGCCACAACTAAGAGTTTGCATGCAACAGCTAAAGGTCCCTCATGGTGCAAGGAAGATCTAATAGCCTGCATAACAACCACCAAAATCTGGTACAGACAAATAATAAATGAAATAAACAAAACAAAAATTGTTCAGTTCGATTCCACACACAGCTGCTGGGCTAGGTTTCTCATGGCTCACACAGTCTGAGTGATGACAACCATCATGCTAACAGCAATTACCAACACATGATATAACCACTCTGGACTGGTCACCACTCTTATAGCTATATGTGTATCAACTGATTTAATTTTCACAACAGCCCTAGGAGGTAAATACTATCATCTCCATTTTACAGGTGAAAACCATTGAAAGATTAGTCATTGTAAGGAGAAAAGCTACACTGGAGGTATGGACAAAATGCTCTGAGAGCAAAGATAAGCACTTGACTAATTATAAGTTTGGTGGCTAAATTTATGATTTCAAGAAGGAGGAAGTAACAACTGAGTCAAAGCTGGACAGATCAAAAGGCTTTTAAAGGGTATACAGGACAAAGGATTATTCCAGACAGAAGGACTAGCATGAGCAAGCATGTTCCTTCTGGATCAGGTGCATCTATTCAGGCTGAACCTAGAGGACAGAGCATGTTCCTTCTGGATCAGGTGCATCTATTCAGGCTGAACCTAGAGGACACAGGGAAAAAGGCAGAAGGAATGAAGAGACTGGAAATGGAATTGGGGTTTTCCTGCAGAGTTCCACCAAGCATAAGATAATGGGATGAGCAGCCTGAGCAGTTGATTTTAAGAGAAAACGTTGGCCTAAGAATGGAGAATGGAGAGGATGTGGGTTGGAGCCAAGAAAACAAAGGATAAAGGGAGAGGCAATCCTGATTTCAGTGGTTTAAACTGGTGCAGGGAGGAAGCAGAGGAAATGGAAGCCCAAGGTAACGTCGACGAAAGATACTGAGCCTTGCTGGGATGAGTAAGGCTCAGTGACGGCCACTGGAAAGAGAGGAGTTGAAATGCATGTTTATATTGAACACCACGAGAGAATTCTAATCTAAATGTCCTGCTTTGGCTGCTGGGACAGGTGAATGGGGACCAGTGAAAGGCCAGCGGGCAGGATTAAGCCAAGGGGAACGAGGAAATAAGAGAGCTGGGTAAGGAAAGAGTGAGAATGGACCACCTGCTCAAAACTGAATACAGGCCGGTATCTGGAAGAGGCCTTGAAGGACGCCCCTACCAGCCCCTCACACACTGCCAGCTGCCCCAGGACCACAGAATGTCCTCAAGGGTGGTAGAGTAAGAAAAGAAAAGGAATGGGTGGATAAAATCAGAAATGTCTGATGCTTTTGGACCCAGAACAGTTGGCAAATTCTCTCCCCTCAGCAGAATTAGTTGGCTAGTGTCTGGAGAAGGCAATGGCACCCCACTCCAGTACTCTTGCCTGGAAAATTCCATGGATGGAGGAGCCTGGTGGGCTACAGTCCATGAGGTTGCTAAGAGTCAGACACGACTGAGTGACTTCACCTTAACTTTTCACTTTCATGCATTGGAGAAAGAAATGGCAACCCACTCCAGTGTTCTTGCCTGGAGAATCCCAGGTACGGCAGAGCCTGGTGGGCTGCCATCTATGGGGTTGCCCAGAGTCGGACACGACTGAAGTGCTTAGCAGCAGCAGCAGTGTCCTACTTCAGCTTACCTATCCAATAGAAAATCACTGTTTTGTTTTCACAAAACAAGTATGAGGAAAGGAGAACACAAGGAAGAGAGCTTCATGTTTTTTTTTGTTACTGCAAGTAGCTGATGTAGTTTTCTTTAAAGTGGAAAAGTTTTTTAAAAAATCGTAACTGGAAATTACCTGAAAACATGCTACATAGTTGCTTGCCTTTGTAAATAGGCCATATATCCATTAACTAAAAAAATGTATTAATATATATACATATGTATGTGTATATACATATATGTATGTATGTTGTGGGTATATATGAAGTAAAAGTCACTCAGTTGTGTCTGACTCTTTGTGACCCCAGATCCCAAATGTTTCCATTTTCTTTGTCCATGGAATTCTCCAGGCAAGAATACTGGAGTGGGTTTCCATTTCCTTTTCCAGGGGATATTCCCAATCCAAGGACTGAACCTGGTCTCTCACATTGCGTGTGGATTCTTTACCAGCCACCAGAGAAACACTGTGGGTACATATATTTTTATATAAAAATACAATTGACTTTTGCACACACAGATTTGAACTGTACAGGTCCACTTATACATACATTTGTTGTTGATGTTAGTAAACATTATAGTACCACATGATCCAAGGTTGACTGAATCCATGCATATGGAGGGAAGACTATTAATTATATGTGGATTTTCCATTGACCATAGGGTTGGTGACACTAACACCTGTGCTAGGTTTACGGATCATGTGTGTGTAATATAACTACACATTATATATACACTACATGATTATAAAGACTTAATACTCATCAGACAATGGAATATTTTCAATAAATTGGCTATAATATTATCAGCATTCTAATTTTGAGGGGGGAATGGCTCAGCGTATGACTATGAAGATGGATGTTTCTACCATTTCTATAATGACGCTATGTAGTAAAAGTCACTCAGTTGTGTCTGACTCTTTGTGACCCCAGATCCCAAATATTTCCATTTTCTTTGTCCATGGAATTCTCCAGGCAAGAATACTGGAGTGGGTTTCCATTTCCTTTTCCAGGGGATATTCCCAATCCAAGGACTGAACCTGGTCTCTCACATTGCGTGTGGATTCTTTACCAGCCACCAGAGAAACACTGTGGGTACATATATTTTTATATAAAAATACAATTGACTTTTGCACACACAGATTTGAACTGTACAGGTCCACTTATACATACATTTGTTGTTGATGTTAGTAAACATTATAGTACCACATGATCCAAGGTTGACTGAATCCATGCATATGGAGGGAAGACTATTAATTATATGTGGATTTTCCATTGACCATAGGGTTGGTGACACTAACACCTGTGCTAGGTTTAAGGATCATGTGTGTGTAATATAACTACACATTATATATACACTACATGATTATAAAGACTTAATACTCATCAGACAATGGAATATTTTCAATAAATTGGCTATAATATTATCAGCATTCTAATTTTGAGGGGGGAATGGCTCAGCGTATGACTATGAAGATGGATGTTTCTACCATTTCTATAATGACGCTATGTGTTAAAGTGTGGAGAATCCTGGCACTCACAAGTGCTCAGTTCACACTGGTCAGACTAAGTGGCCTTGGACTGCTGTACTGCTAGAGGGCTTGGGTTTTTTTTTTTTTTTTTTTTTTAAAAAAAATACAGCTGCCTTCTCCTTACTGTTAACTCACTCACTGTTGGTGGTACTTAGCACAGCATGATGGCAATACAACAGAGCTGGAAATGGATGTTACAAGAGATTCTCAGCTCCAGACAGTGCGCGAGTTGGAGAAAAGGCTGAGAATTTGTTGACAACCAAACTGGTCTCTTGCTGGCTCGGCCTCTTTCCTAGCCCTGACAGAACTGGGGGAATTAAATTCCTTTGCTGCTTTGACTTTCCTCATGTCTGCAGCAGAGTGCACTGTGCAAAGCAAAGTCAGCAGGTCTAACTTTGGAGAGGCTGGGACGCCCTGTTCTATAAACGTCTGCATGAGACCAAAATAACTCATGCATTTGGTGGACAAATTTAACAGTTATAAACTGCTTCCTGCTTTTAGTACAGAATCACTAGACAAGTTTCTTTATTTTTCAGGTTCTACTGCTTAAAAACATTAAAAAATACAAATATAAATGTATTATGGATAATACAACTATGCATAAAGAAGAAATTAAAAGTCATCCATAATCTCATCACACAATGGAAACCACTAATAATATGCAGGACCATCCACATATAACAATATACATTTTTCCTTATATTTTGTAGTTGTATATGCTATACTATTTTGAAATTTCTTTCTTCTTACCAATACTTGGGTCTACATTGACAAGACAATGAAGATGAATTTATATTATTCTTATTAATTATGTAATATCCTCCACATGAATGTTAAAAGTGATTATTTTAACCTGATTTTATTCATTTATACTTTTTCTACCTTACATTTGATTTTCTATAATCTCATCCTCTTATATCTTCCATCTCAACCTTGTGCTTTTATTTACCAGGTCAATAGGATCTGTACATGAAACGTACTGGGCCAGTGTTTCTCCTCTTTAGCAGTCGAGATCATGTTGATCTACCCTGTGGTATTTCCTTCCCCAGACCTTCCACTAATTACCTGGCCCACTTGCCAGGACCCTCCCAGTGTCTGCCCACATGAGTTCACGTCCATTCACTGAGCTATTTAAGAAGGGCTGCTTGCTAAGGAAAATCACTGTGTCCCATTCACCCAAGAACCAACACACAGGAAACTTTCTTTCCCAGACCATGCGTCCAAGTCTAGTCTCTCCCAGTAATGTCTCAAATACATGCTTCTGGGGAAAGAGACAAGAGAAAAGGGGAGGAAGGAGGAGACAGAATAGCTGCCTTGTTCACTGCAAGTCTGACTGTTGCCATTGTGAGACAGAACATAAAGACCATGGCCTGCTGGTGCTCAAGCTATAATATCAGGTTATTGCAGACCACCACAGTCTTATGCATGTTTAGTTTCCAATCTTTAATCTTGGGGATACAGAGAGCATAAAAGGACTGTGATGTTAGGTATTGATGACTGACTGGCAACTCACTGATATCTCAGGGTCAAAGCCAGTGCAGAAGGAGGAGGGAGAAGGCTACCTAACATCACCATGTGGTGGCAGAGACTGGCGAGCAAAGGCACATAACCTTGGATGAGTTACATAACTCCTCATGTGAAGAGTTGACTCATTGGAAAAGACTCTGATGCTGGGAGGGATTGGGGGCAGGAGGAGAAGGGGACGACAGAGGATGAGATGGCTAGATGGCATCACCGACTCGATGGATGTGGGTCTGGGTGAACTCTGGGAGCTGGTGATGGACAGGGAGGCCTGGCATGCTGTGTTTCATGGGGTCGCAAAGAGTGAGCAACTGAATTGAACTGAACTGAACTATACATAAATTGCTGGATCTGTAAAAGTGAGTGGGACACAGTAAGTGCTCAATAAATTGTAGTTTTTCCAGCACCTCATATAGTATTGGGCTTATAACTGATAAACTGTATATAATACATATTGATGGACTATAATCACAGATTATGCCCCTGCTGCTGTAGCAGAGGAATGAATTTCAGATGATTTTAGAGTCTGAAGAAATCAACAAAAAAACAGCCAATAGTCACTGTTCAGATTTCACATTCTCCAAGCAACTTTCTGATAAATTTGGGGTGTCTCAGGGCAACCATGTTTAAGCATTATAAGAAAAAACTACCTCTCTTTAAGAATAAAAGATCACTCTCTTGCTTGGGTTGGTTTAGGTCAGTTCTACAGAATCTGTCAAGTGTTCCTGAGTGTGTGCTCAACTAATATTTGTTGAATAAATGGATGACTGAATGAATAAAAATATAAGTGAATGAAATTGAGTTTCAATATCTTGGAAGATGAAGCTATGATCTATGGCTGATTCCATATTATTGTGGTTTTCTTTAAGTCATAGATAAAGAGTGGTTGGCTCCACTAAGCAAATATTTTGCATATAAGAAGTGGCATAAAGGAGTCAATTATCAATATCATCTAGTTATAGAGTTGAAAAGATGTGTATAAGAGACAGCTATAATCTCATCCTCTTATATCTTCCATCTCAACCTTGTGCTTTTATTTACCAGGTCAATAGGATCTGTACATGAAACGTACAGGGCCAGTGTTTCTCCTCTTTAGCAGTCGAGATCATGTTGATCTACCCTGTGGTATTTCCTTCCCCAGACCTTCCACTAATTACCTGGCCCACTTGCCAGGACCCTCCCAGTGTCTGCCCACATGAGTTCACGTCCATTCACTGAGCTATTTAAGAAGGGCTGCTTGCTAAGGAAAATCACTGTGTCCCATTCACCCAAGAACCAACACACAGGAAACTTTCTTTCCCAGACCATGCGTCCAAGTCTAGTCTCTCCCAGTAATGTCTCAAATACATGCTTCTGGGGAAAGAGACAAGAGAAAAGGGGAGGAAGGAGGAGACAGAATAGCTGCCTTGTTCACTGCAAGTCTGACTGTTGCCATTGTGAGACAGAACATAAAGACCATGGCCTGCTGGTGCTCAAGCTATAATATCAGATTATTGCAGACCACCACAGTCTTATGCATGTTTAGTTTCCAATCTTTAATCTTGGGGATACAGAGAGCATAAAAGAAGCCACCTTACTTTTCCTGAAAATGTTTTATAATACAGAACCCTATATCCAGGGGGAACAATACTCTTACTGTTGTTATTCACCAAATATCAGTGACTGGACTAATATTTCTTGATGGAAGTGGCAGAGACAGAATTACTGGCTATTTAGGGAGCATAACAAAATCATTGCAGATGGTGACTGCAGCCATGAAATTAAAAGGCGGTTACTCCTTGGAAGGAAAGTTATGACCAACCTAGACAGCATATTAAAAAACAGAGACATTACTTTGCCAACAACAGTCCATCTAGTCAAGGCTATGGTTTTTCCAGTGGTCATGTATGAATGCAAGAATTGGACTATAAAGAAAGCTGAGTGCCAAAGAATTGATGCTTTTGAACTGTGGTGTTGGAGAAGACTCTTGAGAGTCCCTTGGACTGCAAGGAGATCCAACCAGTTCATCCTAAAGGAGATCAGTCCTGGGTGTTCGTTGGAAGGACTGATGTTGAAGCTGAAACTCCAATACTTTGGCCACCTGATGCGAAGAGCTGACTCATTTGAAAACACCCTGATGCTGGGAAAGATTGAGGGCAGGAGGAGAAGGGGATGACAGAGGATGAGATGGTTGGATGGCATCATTGACTTGATGGACATGGGTTTGGGTGGACTCTGGGAATTGGTGATGGACAGGGAGGCCTGGTGTGCTGTGGTTCTTGGGATTGCAGAGTCAGACATGACTGAGTGACAGAACTGAATTGAATAAATAAATAAATAATCTAGGGCCTCTTGATGAAACTGGCTTAAAACTCAGCATTCAAAAAACTAAGATCATGGCATCTGGTCCCATCACTTCATGGCAGCTAGAAGGGGGAAAAGTGGAAGCAGTGACAGATTTTCTTTTCTTGGGATCAAAATCACGGTGGACGGTGATGGCAGCCATGAAATTAAAAGATGCTCCTTGGAAGGAAATCTATGACAAACCTAGACAGTGTAGTGAAAAGAAAAGACAGCACTTTGCTGACAGAGGTCGGTATAATCAAAGCTATAGTTTTTCCAGTGGCAACCCACTCCAATATCTTGCCTGGAAAATCCCATGGATGGAGGAGCCCAGTAGGCTGCAATCCATGGGGTTGTGAAGAGTTGGACACGACTGAGTGACTTCCCTTTCACTTTTCACTTTCATGCACTGGAGAAGAAAATGGTAACTCACTTCAGCGTTCTTGCCTGGAGAATCCCAGGAATGAGGGAGCCTGGTGGGCTGCCATCTATGGGGTCACATAGAGTCAGACACGACTGAAGCGAAGCAGCAGCAGCAGCAGCAGCAGCAGCAGCAGCAGCAGCAGCAGCAGCAGCAGCAGCAGTTTTTCCAGTAGTCGTGTATTGATGTGAGATTTCAATCATAAAGAAGGCTGAGCACTGAAGAATTGATGTTTTTGAACTGTGGTGTTGGAGAAAGAAGACTCTTGAGAGTCCCTTGGACTGTAAGGAGATCAAACCAGTCAATCCTAAAGGAAATCAGTCCTGGCTATTTATTAGCAGGACTGATGCTGAAGCTGCAGCTCCAATATTTTGGCGACTTGGTGCAAAGAGCCGAGTCATCGGAAAAGGCCCTGATGCTGGGAAGGATTGAAGGCAAAGGAGAAGAGGGCAGCAGAGGATGAGATGGTAAGATGGAATTACCGACTCCTTGAGCAAACTCCAGGAGACAGCAAAGCACAGGGAAGCCTGGTGTGCTGCCGGCCATAGGACCACAGAGTTGGACACAATAACCGATCAACAACAAGAAACTAACACAATTCTGGAAAGCAGCTACCCCTCAATGAAAATTATTAAAAAATAAAAGTGTTTGGACGAAATCTGATTTACAGTTTAGTGGGAAATCTTAGACTACAGAGGACTGAGACATGAAAGTGATACTAACCATCATCGCTGTTTACCGAACATATGCTAAGTGCCAGATACTATGCTAAGACACATATAACCTCATTTAATTTTTAACCACAGTTCCACAATACCTTCTTTTACAAATGAGGGGACTGAGGCTTAGAGAGATTTAGTAAACTGCCCCAAATCTCATAGCGGTTAAGTGCTGATGCAAGAAATGCAACATGAATTTATCCACTTCAAAAAACCCATGAGTTTCTCTATCACAGATGCCTGTGTGTGAGTCATTGCTTGGCTAGTTCCTGGCTTTTACCTGAAACAAGTAACACAAATTCGTATCTATGAAGTGATCAAGATTTTAATGTTTCATCAGATTGTTGGGAGGATTAAGTTACCTAATGTATTTAAAGTACTTAAAATATGACTCGTAACAAGTGATATCTATTACTCATGTGAATGCCACTAGCTTCCTGTGTGGGCAAGGATAACCATTCAGACCTGATGAGCGTAATTTCTTTCTCATGGGTAAAATGAAGTTCTGTTTTCAGAACTTACAAGTCCTTTCAGTTCCAAACTACTTTGACCATTTTTCTCTGATAAAGCACTGTAAATAGCCAGGAATAGTTCTACAAGCAGTTGGAAAGGGGGATGCAAAAGAACTAGGAAAAGCATGCCTACCAGATGACTCTTGAGTCTGGAGAGCAGGTGAGAAAGGAGACCTTTATCATCATTTATATTTAAGTTCATCTTCATGCTAGTTCTTATTTCCTTTATAGAATTATAAACCACAAAGACCTTTTTGGTTAACTCTATCTCCTTGCTCTTGATCTTATAGGGAAAAAAAAGGTGTTAATAGTTCTATATTCATTATAGCCAACTCTACAAGGATATGTATTCTGCAAGTTGACTGATCCATTCTATCTAAATGTCAGTTCTGGGTAGGCGGAGTTAAAAGGTTTCTATGGTTTGTTTTATAGCATGTAGTTTATATTTTTTCCAGCCATGAAGACTACATTTGGCATTGCTGGAGCTCTGTCACCATGACAATTTAATGTAAAAAAAAAAATCCACGGAAGAAGAAAGAATCCATTAATGTGGTGGGAATTGACCCACTAGCTTTACAGTTCAAAACATATTATTACAGCAATTATGCTGACATATTTTGACAATTCAGAACAACTATTTATTCCATAGCCTTCACATTTTTATCAACAAGGCTTTTGTAAAACTACTTTTAATCAGCAACATCAGAATTTATAAATTCTGATTTTTAAATTTATAATAGTTTGTGGAGGAAGCCACAGAGAAGAGCTGAAAGATACATTTAGCTGAAGGTCGCAGGTGAAAGTATACACTTTGATTCCTTGTTTTTTCATTTGAAAAAGAAGGAAAAACCCTTCCAAAGTAATTATAAGTTTTAATAAATTTATTTTTATTTAATAAGAATGTTGACTTGCTTGCCAGAATGTATTCTCCTGCCCAGGGTGACGGACAATTCACCTGAAGTTCCTTGTATTCTGCCCTTCAGTGGGGATTTGCTTTAGAGATACAGGTGTCTTTTCCTGATTCTTATGGGAATTACGCTACCAAGAGCTCAGAGTGATTCAAGATAAGTACAATCTGACAGTTTGGCTAGAAGCACTGTCATTCTCATGCCTTATACCTGGTTCCTTGCCAACCATGCCATCCCAACCCAAGCCTGGTGTCCCCACTCTGACCTGTCCCCCATTTGGATCCCAAACCATCCCTTCTCACTGAAAAATGACTGTGATTTCCCAAAATATGAAGAATTATGTGGATCACAGACTCTTGAACATGCTTTCAAGCTCCACTAATTCGTCTATTGAATGGATATATTTGAATCCCTATTTTATTAAGCATCTTCAAAAATATTTAGTTTTTGTTACATTTTTGTGTGTGCTATTCAGCTTCCCTGCTATATTTCATCTGTGCAATAAAATCTTTAAGATATTTGAATGGAAGTATATAAGAGTACGGAGAAGGCAATGGCACCCCACTCCAGTACTTTTGCCTAGAAAATTCCATGGATGGAGGAGCCTGGTAGGCTGCAGTCCATGGGGTTGCTAAGAGTTGGACATGACTGAGAGACTTCACTTTCACTTTTCACTTTCATGCATTGGAGGAGGAAATGGCAACCCACTCCAGTGTTCTTGCCTGGAGAATCCCAGGGATGGCGGAGCCTGGTGGGCTGCCGTCTATGGATCGCACAGGGTCGGACACGACTGAAGCGACTTAGCAGCAGCAGCAAAGAGTAGGAAAAGTTCATCAAAAGCAGTTCCACCAAGATAGAAAGCCCAGAGATAAACCTATACACCTAAGGTACCTTATTTTTGACAAAGGAGTCAAGAATATACAATGGGGAAAAGACAGACTCTTCAATAAGTGGTGCTGGGAGAACTGGACAGCTATGTGTAAAAGAATGAAATTATAACGTTCATAACACCATACACAAAGTTAAATTCAAAATGATTAAAGATCTAAATGTAAGACTAGAAACTATAAAACTCTTAGAGAAAATAACATAAATCACAGCAAGATCCTCTATGACCCACCTACCAGAGTAATGGAAATAAAACCAAAACTAAACAAGTGGGACCTGATTAAACTAAAAAGCTTTTACACAGCAAAAGAAACTATAAACAAGGTGAAAAGACAATCCTCAGAATGGTAAACAATAGCAAATGAAACAATTGACAAAGGATTAATTTCCAAAATACACAAGCAGCTCATACAGCACAATACCAGAAAAACAAGCAATGCAATCAAAAAGTGGGGAAAAGAACTAAACAGACATTTCTCCAAAGCAGACACACAGATGGCTAACAAACACATGAAAAGATGCTCAACATTGCTCATTATTAGAGAAATGCAAATCAAAACTACAATGAGATATATTCTCACACTGGTCAGAATTGGCCACCATCAAAAAATCCACAAATAATAAATGCTGGAGAGGATGTGGAGAAGAGTGAACCCTCTTGCACTGTTGGTAGGACTGTAAATTGATGCAGCCACTATGGGAGATAGTGTGGAGATTCCTTAGAAAACTAGGAATAATACTACCATATGGCTGTGCAATCCCACTACAAGGCATATACAATGAGGAAACCAAAATCGAAAAAGACACATGAACCCCAGTGTTCACTGCAGCACTATTACAATAGCTAGGACATGGAAGCAGTGTAGATATCCATCAACAGATGAATGGATAAAGAACCTGTGGTACATATATACAATGGAATATTACTCAGCCATAAAAAATGCATTTGAGTCAGTTCTAATGAGCTGGATAAACCTAGAGCCTATTCTACAGAGTGAAGTGAGTCAAAAAAGGAAAAACAATTGGGCTTGCCTGGTGGCTCAGCTGGTAAAGAATCGGTCTACAAGGCAGGAGACCTGGGTTTGATTCCTGAGTTGACAAGATCCCTTGGAGAAGGAAATGGCTACCCACTCCAGTATTCTAGCCTGGAGAATTCCATGAACTGTATATTCTATGGGGTTGCAAAGAGTTGAACATGACTGAGCAATTTTTGTTATTATCATAATGCATGTATACAGAATCTAGAATGATGGTACTGATGAACCCATCTGCAGGGCAGCAATGGATACGCAGACATAGAGAACAGACTTGTGTCACACATGGGGGTGGGAGAGGAAGAAGAAAGATGGACGAATGGAGACAGTAGCATGGAAACATATGCACTATTACTATCAGATGTAAAATAGCCATTGGAAATTTGCTGTATGACTCTGGGAATTCAAACCAGGGCTCTGTAACAACCTAGCAGGGTGGGAAGGGGTGAGACGTAGGAGGGAAGTTCAAGAGGGAAGGGATGTATATATACCTATGGCTGATTCATATAAATATATGGCAGAAACTAATACAATATTGTAAATCAATTATCCTTCAATTAAAAACAATTTTAAAAAAAAAGCACTTTCATCATGAGTAAGAAATTGACAAGCATTGATGTTTATCTCTAGGTAAATAAAAAAATAGGAAATAGCTGATACAGAGGTTTTGTAATAAGAAGAGGATGCTGCAAAGCCCAGGCCAGAGGGTGACTATGCACTCATACATTTTAGTGGCACCTCAGAAATGAAAAAGGAAAAATATCAACCAGAAACTGAAAACAAACTGCTTATGTTGTATCCACAGATAATACAAAAGATTTAGTCAGAATTACATATGGCAGTTTTTTCTAAATAATAGCCATGCTTTTTTGAAATTATTTCATTCCAGCCTTCCTTGTTCCCCTGCCTCTGCCTTCTTTCTCACCTGACAAGCAGTATTTTTCACCTGTATTATCTCTCTCTCTACTAGAATTTAAGCACATGAAAAAAGTTTTGCTGCTTTATTCTTGTCTAGAATGATGGTTGTTACACAATAGTTCTCATTAAATACTTACCCAGTGAATTAGTGAACTACAGCAAGGCTTAGTAAACACTTTCTGTAAAGGGTCAGATCAATAGTTTAGGCTCTGCAGACCAAGAGGCAAAATCGAGGATGTTATTTAACAACTGTTAAAAATAAATTCCTGCCCCCCCCCCC
>SJYC01110845.1:0-11108 GCA_006408675.1 Madoqua kirkii | reverse complement strand
TCCTTAACCTCACATCATTTCTAGTAATTTCAGAAACTCAGCCAATTACACCAGTGTGAAAGCAACATGATAGTTTCCAATTCTGTGTCTTTACAGAACTGAGGACTTCACTTTTTCAGGCCTAAATGTTACAGTCTGGGGGTGGAGGAAGTGTCAGGTCACAGTTGTTTATTACTAATGTCCTGTTCTCTTTTATTATCAGGCCAAGAGCTACTGGCACACTTCAAGTTTAAGACCCAGCAATAAAATATACTCTCAATCCTTTGAGAAGAGCAGGCCATGAGAGATCACTCAAACTCTGTATTTAAAATGTCCATATCTAAAAAATATCAGCCTAATTCTAGCATGGTGTCATGGTGAGTCTTATTCTGTTTCCCATATTTCCTACTTGCTAGAATGAGTTTTAAATTTTACTCATGTTCTGTATATGCATTTATCTCACTGCTTTTATCTACAGCTTAATATTCCACAGGACATACCTGGTACAGTTTATTTATTCTCTAGTTTTATAGTGAGGCCTTGAGTTGTTTCTAACCCCAGGAAACACAAACACACTGTAATGAACATTCGCACACAGTCTCCTTGAGGGATCTGGGAGAGGCTTAATCAGAATGCTCCCCACGACTGATGCCTTACCTGTGTAACCTAGCAGGGCCCTATGAGGCTTTCCCAGGACAGAACCTTCTCCCACATCCTCTCTGAAATACCCAGATAATAGTGTCTCATGCATATTTCCTTAATTTTTCAGATGCAAAACCCGCTACCAAATGTTAGAAATTAACTACTTGATGATCATGAACATGTAGCCCCCAGACCTACCAGTGCCCAAGGAGTGGCCATTACTAACCAGTCGGAGAATTGTGCACAAGCTGATCACATACCCTTAAATGCCCTTCCCTTAACCTTGCTTTTCAAAATGCTTTCATGACCTAGAGGGGTGTGATGCGGGCAGGGAGGAGTGGGAGGCTCAAGAAGGAGGGGATCTCAGACGGTAAAGCGTCTGTCTACAATGCGGGAGACCCGGGTTCAATCCCTGGGTCGGGAAGATCCCCTAGAGAAGGAAACAGCACCCCACTCCAGTACTATTGCCTGGAAAATCCTATGGACAGAGGAGCCTGGTAGGCTACAGTCCATGAGGTCGCAAAGAGTCAGACATAACTGTGCGACCTCACTCACTCACTCATGGCTGATTTGAGTTCTGCTGGATGGCATCACAGACTCGATGGACGTGAGTCTGAGTGAACTCCGGGAGATGGTAATGGACAGGGAGGCCTGGCGTGCTGCGATTCATGGGGTCACAAAGAGTTGGACACGACTGAGCAACTGAACTGAACTGACAGAAACCAACACAACATTGTAAAGCAATTTTCCTCCAATTAAAAAGTAAACTAAATAAAACTTAAAAAGAGGAACCCGGGCTTAGTATAAATTAGCCACAGTAGGGAAAAAAAAGTGCTTTGCTGAAATCCTTCAGGAAGTTTGGGGATTTTGTTTTTGAGCATGAGCCATCTATTCTTCTTGCTCAGGCCCGAAATAAACCCTCCTCTGCTCCAAACTCCAATGTTTTGGTTTATTTGGTTTCACTGTGTAGGGCACGTGACTGTGCGTTAGGTAAACACCAGAAATGCTTAAGGGGTGCCTTTCCCCCAAAACTCAGCAATGCTTCTATCCATTTCTAATATCTGCCCCTTTCATGAGTGCAAAGTGGTGATTTCCTGCTCTAATCTGCTTTTCTCTGATGGCTGATGGAAATGGAGCAATTCTTTGTATTCTTGTTGGGCATTTGAGTTTCCCTGTCTAAGATCAGCTTATTTATAAGCTTTGTCCATTTTTCTGATGCTTTTCTTGCTCTTTTAGGCATTCCTTGGCTGGAAATCCTTTGGCAGCTTGAGATACTGCTCACACAAATCCCATCTCCCAGCTTATCACTTGTCACTTCCCTGCTACCTCTCTCTTTGATGACCTTCCTCAAATTTAAATCTGATGTAGTAAAATTCTGTGCTTTTCGGTGTTTTAAAAGAAAACCTCCCTAATAGAAAGTCGCAAATATCCTCCTATCCTTCCTTCCACTACAGCTTTATCTTTTCCTCTGTCATATTTAGGTCTTTAATCCACTGAAGATTGTTTCTATGTGATGTGAAAGCCCATCCTGCCTCTACTATTTTGGAAAGCCTCTACTATCCTTTGCCAAATTTATACAATGAGAGTGTTTGGGAGGGAATGGAGGAGAATGAAGGGGACCTAACAAATCACCTAAAATATACAAGAAAGAATAAAGGTCCACAATTGGCAGAAGCAATGTATGAAGAAAACCTTAAGAATGAGAATTGATGTTGCCAGATTTTAGAATCTTTTACAAAGTCATACTAAAAAAAAAAAAAAGTGGTACTTACAAGTAGACTGAAGTAATACAATAGAGAGCTGAGAAACACATCTGTATATCAATCTATCTACACACACACACACACACACACACACACACACACTTCTGTTACAAAAACAAAACGAAAATCAAATCAAAACCTCTACTGAAAGTTTGACTAGAATTTCAAAAGAAATTATAGACTAATTAGGGAGTTAATTGCTGTCTTCAAATGCTCAGTGGTTTCATCCATGAACATGATGAGTCTCTTCACTTACTAGTGTTAGTTGCTCAGTCGTGTCTGACTCTTTGCGACCCATGGACTGTAGCCTGCCTGACTCCTCTATCCATGGGATTTTCCAGGCAAGAATACTGGAGTGGGTTGCCATTTCCTTTTCCAAGGAGTCTTCCTGACTGAGGGATTGAAACTGAGTCTCCCACATTTCAGGCAGACTCTACCATCTGAGCCACCAGGGAAGCTTCACTTACTATAATCTCCCCTTATCCTCTTGGAGGCATTTTTAGAACCAAATAGTCCATGGATAAGAGTTCAGTTAAGAAAGCAGAAACTACTAGAGACATTTTGGGTAGGAAGGGATTTTATCTAGGGAATCAGAAGCCTACACAATATTTGGAAGGGTAGAAAGACGGCTCAGCAGTAAAGAATCTGCCTGGCAATGTAGAAGATGCAGGTTTGATCCCCAGGTTGGGAAGATTCCCTAGAGGAGGAAAATGGCAACCTACTCCAGTATTCTTGCCTGGAAAATCCCATGGACAGAGGAGCCTGGCAGGCTACAGTCCATGGGGTCACAAAGAGTTGGACATGACTGAGTGAATGAATAACAACAACAGGAAGAGTCACGATCAAGCAAAAGAGTTCAGCTGGTGTTCAGGAAATCCAGGAGGGCAGAAATGTTAGGAATTGCAAGAATCTCAGGAATAGCAGGAAGCCAACTACAGCATACAGAATCTCCCACAACCTGAAGCCTGCCAACTGACTCCCTTCTATCCACAGCTATTGCCAATGAAGTAGGGATTTTCCTATTATTTCTCCTCCTAGCTTCTCCTTGGCAAAATCTAACTCAATCCCTCTCCACTGCCCCCAACTCACCAACAGATAGAAATGATATCAAGTTGACCAACAACAATTCAGCACAAAAGAAAAATAGCAAGAATCTAATATATGTTAAGTGGTTTTCAATAAGTTTAAAAAAAAAAGTAACAAAATTATTTTAAGTATGATTCAAAGGAACTTCATTTTAGCCAATTCCATAATATGGCATATCATCTCACTTGGAATGATTAGAAAGATTTTAACATTTGCAGAAGCTCACTTTTCAAATAGGGTAATTATTTCATAAATATATCTCTGGAAAGAGCATCTCTGCAATGTGATATAAAGTAACCCTCACTACACAGGCCTGGGTATGGGATTCCCAGGTAGTGCAGTGGTAAAGAATCTGCCTGCCAATGTAGGAGACACAGATCACTTGGGTTTGATCCCTGGGTTGGGAAATGGCAACCCATTCTAGTATTCTTGGTTGGAGAATCCCATGGAAGGAGGAGCCTGGTGGGCTACAGTCCATGGGGTAGCAAAAAGTCTGAGCATACACATAGGCTGGGTTCTACTTTTATTGACCTGTGTCTAGTTAGAATTCCACAGCTGAAGAGGAAAGAAGAATGTGATGACTGCTCAGGCAGCGGCAATAAAAATGATTCAGTTAAGGGAACAGAGTGAATGGATTTATTTTACGTAACAAATGTGTGACAGTCACTAATAGTTCTGAAATGCAAGTAGGACTGTTAACTAGAACCGTGATCTCTAAATTTGTCTTTGTCAGTAAAGATGCTTGAATCACACACAAATATAGATATTAAAAGCATGAAAGAGAATTTTAAGAAGACGTTCTAACATTTCCTTCCCGCATTCCCGTGAATCATCCTTTGTAGCTCCTGGAGAGCACTGACTTCTGTGCTCTCCTGTGTGTCCTCCGTATTCTCCATCAAGCTGCCCAAAGCCAGAAATTGCATAAATGCTGCCCATTACAGACAGCATGATGCCTTCATGGAAGCCTTGAACCAATCTTTATATCAATAGTACAACTGATCAAAATCTGTGGTCAAGTTCACTCAAATGACATCACTGCTGCCCCAGAAGAGGGCAGAAGTGAGTAGGGTATAAGGAAATCCCTACCCAGAGATCTAGAAGGTAGGAGCAGGAGGTGGTTGGAGCAAAGTGGGGTGCAGTTTCTAGAAGGAACGCTGAAGTCAACCAGTGACCACTATGAATAGAATGAGAAACAAAGCCCAAAAAACATCAAGCTAACATCAAAAGTAGCCACCAAAGGCACACAAAAGAAAAATCCGTGAGCTGGAATTGGGGTGTCAGGGTGTGGTATACGATAGGGATGAGAAAAAAGAACAAGCAAAGTGCTCTAATTCAAAAATCAAAAAGTCCATAGCTAGAATTGGGGAGAGCTTCAGACACTGTCAAATCAAATTTTAGGAGTCAGGAAGAGTCAGTACTGCCAGGGTTCAATGTTTATATGGCAATTGTCATGAAAATATGCCTAGGAGTAAGAAGACTCTTTTAGGACAGACAGTTATTCTCAATCTATGATTTCTGATCTTGAAGATTTCTCCTTTCCAACCTAGGGAGGCGTGAAGGCTCTGATAGACTTTTTGAAATGTTAGAGTTCAAAATACAAGTCAAGTGCATAGCCTGGCAGAGAACACACATTCATGGAAGGTGCATTTAACTCTGATTTACTCTATAATGAATGCATTCCACAGAGGGACATCTTCCATAGAGAATACCTTGAAAATGGCACACACTGGAGTTGTGAATCTGGAGGTGTGTTGCTGTTCAGGGACCAAGTGCTATTCCAGGCCCCCTGGGGGAACCACCACCGAAATAGACAGAAAAAGTCCTGCCCTCACATGACTTATATTCCAGTGGGGCTGTGAACAGATAGGGTAGGAATCTCCAGAGAGAGAAAACCAGGCATGACTTTCTTGACATAGGAGAAGCCATTTTTGGCCCAAGCCATTTTGTGATCTACGCCTGGCCACAGTGCTTGTCCTTGAACTGGTCTCAGTAATAAGTGATCTTAAGGGAACCAAAGAAGGCAGAGACAAATGACTTATCAGGCAGGAGAAGTAACAATAGCAAAAATAACTTAGCAGCTGTAAAAACTCTCAGTTCTGTTTCATTGGTAAAGATTAGCCCGATGCCTCAACCACCAGATCAACCGGAGCTTAAGGGATGATGATGTTGACTTTTTCTGAACTTGCTGAGTTCAATCAATTAAAGCTTGGGCTCTACAGGCATGTTAGTTAAGTTAGTTAAGTCGCTCAGTCATGTCCGACTATTTGCGACCCCGAGGACTGTAGCCCACCAGGCTCCTCCATCCATGGGATTCTCCAGGCAAGAATAGTGGAGTGGGTTGCCATTTCCTTCTCCAGGAGATCTTCCCGACCTAGGGATTGAACCCAGGTCTCTCACACTGTAGGCAGACACTTTAACCTCTGAGCCACCAGGGAAGATATAGGCATGTACCCTCAGCTTAAAACTTCCCCCAATTTTGCTTTTGAAGGAGACGCTGCTTTGGGAAAGATCCCTAATGTTCTCCTTTCTTGTCACAAGTAGTAAATCCTCCTTTCTGCCAATCGTTGGCTTGGTGGTGTTTTTTTGGCTAGACAGTTAACAAGAGGCAGACCCAGTTTTCAGGTAACCAAGCAAGCAAATAAAGAGGTGAGAAATTCTAGATAGTGACTTCCCAGTGAGGAAAACAAAGCAGGAGATGGGACAGAGTGAGCCAAGGGGGGAGAAGGTGGACTCTGACAGAGTCACCAGGGAAGAGACTTGCTTAGAGGAAGTGAGGATCTCTGGAGGAAAAGGCTTCCAGGCACGGGGAGTACCAGGTGACAAGTTCCTGAGAAACATCCTCGGTGGGTTTGAGGACATGGCGGGAAGGTCAAAGGCTGAAGAGGATGGAGCAAGAAGAGGAATGTAGGAGGCTGTGATTTGAGAGATGGGAAGAGCTAGACCTTGAAGGGCCTTGAAGGTTATGATAGGAGTTTGAATATTAGTGTAAGCATGGTGGGAGGGAGCAAGTTTTCTGATTTACACTTTTCAAAGATCTCTCCAGATGTTGTGTGAGAATCACTGAGCACAGGTGCTGAGATGAGAAGTAGTGGCACAAGAACTGACTGTAAAATTTTTAGAAATTTTGTGAATCACTTGTTAAACATAATCATTAATCAAAAATCAAATTATATACATATATGTGTGTATGAATATATCTCACAATTAGATTTTATTAAAGTAATAATCATAAATAACAAAAACTCATCGCTTTCTGATTATTTTACAGGATTCCACCATTATCTCTGCTCTGCAGGGTACTTACATTTTTTTCTCCCTATATGATGGATATGCTACATAACAGGGTCATGTAAGGTCACTGTAAGGTCATGCTGGAAGCTTGACATTTACTATGGCGGGAGTACTTAGACCTTAAAAACTCTGACAGTGGTTATTACATAAAGTCAGGACTTGTCTTATTTTCCTAACTTGCAGCACAGTGCTTAGTATATAGTAGTCAGTGTCCCAGGCAGTCATACTCCTGGAATAGAGTTTTATCCTATGTATTTGGGGATCTGCATATATTTGGGGACTTACAACAAAAGCCATTTCAACTGGATCAAGCATTTATGTCAATTTACTTGAAAGCAATAGCTGCAAAAACTGTCATTTTGAAACAAGGGCTCTCTACTTGGTTCTAAATGCCTGGTGGTTATGCTTATTGCCACCCAAGACTGCCTCTGGGGGACTTAAGCACTCTATCAATGATACTTCATTTTTAAAGCAAATTGGGCCAGGATTTGATTATGAATTAACATTCTCATGGTAATAACTCACTTGGTGTGAATGGGCACAAGAGATTTATTTATTAATGTAAAAAGCAAGTTTAATTTTAAATGTCAACTAGCTGCTTTCTCTGACCATCCTTCCACAGTAGATGTCCCTTCCAGCTGAAATTCTATTACATCACTCAATTTTCTTCAAAACACTTACCACATTTTATGTTAGCTTCATTGTTTCATATCTTACTTATTGCCTTCCTCCTCCATTTGACTATAAACTATATGAAGACAGAGACCTGGTACTGGGCACTGCTGTAGTAAGATGGTAAAGAATATGCCCACAGGATATGCCCTAGAGAGATCCGGATTCAATCCGTGGGTTGGCAAGATCCCCTGGAGAAGGGAATGGCAACCCACTCCAGTATTCTTGCTGGGAGAATTCCATGGACAGAGAAGCCTGGCAAGCTATAGTCCATGGGGTTGCGAAGAGTCAGACACGACTTAGCAAGTAACACTTTTTGTAGGTATAGCTCCTATTACAGTGATAGGCACGTGGCTGGATCTCAGTAAATATTTATTGAATGAAAGGATTATTTAACAAAGGAGAATAGAAAGGGATAGGGGGCCTGAAAGGTATACAAGGCATTCAGCAATTTACCAAGTTAGCAATATCTCACATTTTATCCAAAATATAGATTCTTTACTAAGGTCTGTTCAACAGAGCTTTGTGAATGAAACACATCAACCCCATCTATTTAATCTGCATGTCTTATTATTTGTTGCAAACAGCATAATCCACTCTACTTAGTTTTTAAAAACTAATTTATTAGTTGACATTAGGTAGCCGGCAGAATCTCCGCAAGAGCTGAAAAATCAGACGTGGAGGTTACCCAACTGAAAATAACACACAGAACACACCAGAGGACAGCTCCCTAAGATGCCATGTTCCCCATGGCCACACACACACGCACACACACAACACAAAGGCACTCTGCACAGATGACACTGTGCACTAGATGCCTCAGGCTCAAGCTGTTGCTGTCTCCCCAAAGCAGAATCCAGCTGTAACCACTGATTCCAAAGCATGGGTTCTAGATGGTGACTACTTCTTCACATCACTTTGTTCTCAAACGAACTCTTGGTCCATTTGGGCTAATGTAATATCAGATTCTAGGGCACCTGCAAATAACAGGTAAAGGAATCAGAAACTCCTTCCTTGGAGAGCTAGATTCAGACTGTGGGAAATTACCTAAAATAGGCATGATGGTCTTTATGCTGGGTTGACAAAAACATGACACGTGTCCACTATGGTTCAGTTTTTCTTCCACATTCACTCCTGCAATTATAATTTTGCTGCCACCATTAATACCCAAGTAATGACATCAACATAATGCAATTCCCTATTCTACAAAGAAAAGCATGCTCACCCTCTCCTCAAAAGCAGAGAATACTAAGTCTTGTCAATTACTACCTCCAGTTTAAAGTCAGGATCTACAGGTCTTACACTTTTCCCCTCTAATTCTGTCAACTGTATCTGGGTTCTGAATCCAATGAACTAAACCATAAACTAATACACTCTATATGAAAAGAACAGGAGGAAAAAAATAGAAAATTTTAAATGCATATGTATTTAAAAGACACAGTAAAAAAGGAAATATAGGTAGACAGCATAATTCTCATTTCTACATGGGTTCACAAGGCTATGGCTGATAATTAGACTCCCAACCTCCACTATTCATTCTATGTTCTCTTTGTCAACACCTCAGGAAGTTGGGGTTCTTCCCTCAGTAGGCTACCTGCTATGCTTCCTAAACTGCTGAGCCCTGGATAGTCCTGCCTGTGTGAGCCTGCTGCACACTTTCAGTAACTTTCACACAGAGCTAGAACTGTGGTGCTGGAGAAGACTCTTGCAAGTCCCTTGGACCGCAGGGCAATCCAACCAGTTCGTCTTAAAGGAGACCAGTCCTTGGTGTTCATTGGAGGGACTGATGCTGAGGCTGAAACTCCAATACTTTGGCCACCTCATGAGAAAGTTGACTCATTGGAAAAGACCCTGATGCTGCGAGGGATTGGGGGCAGGAGGAAAAGGAGACGACAGAAGAGATGGCTGGATGGCATCACTGACTCAATGCACTTGAGTTTGAGTGAACTCCGGGAGTTGGTGATAGACAGGGAAGCCTGGTGTGCTGCGATTCATGGGGTCATAAAGAGTTGGACACAACTGTGCAACTGAACTGAACTGAACTGATACTGCCCTAAAGGGTACCATAGGAAAGTCAAAACAATAGTCCTTGCCCACGGTGTGTATCAAGTATACGTTATCCTTAGTAATCAAGAGCCATCATCAGCCAACCTCCTTTTATTTATTTTTTTTGCCTGTGTATCCAATACCATTTGCCGGCTTCCCCCAAACACCTGGGCAACTGGCTCAGCTCCTATTCAGTGGAACCACTGTTGGATGCCCTAGTAGAGGCTTCTCCTACTTGGTCTCAACACCAGCACAGGCCCATGTCATAGGGCGAGGAAGCAGATACTTTGTTGGTCACTAATTAGCAGTAATAGTCAAATGTGCCATTTCTGAGTCCACGCTTGGTTCCCTGATACTTTGGCCAAGAGAGAAACTGATTGAATATTATATAGTGGAAGAGGCTTTTTTCAAGTTTGTTTTTTGAAAAGTCTTACCAACAGTTTATTGTAAATGGTCAACTATCAATAATTATTAAAGTTAAATCCTTTCCCACATGAATTTGTAACATTTGTTATTGTACAGGAGACCATCCCCAAGAAAAAGAAATGCAAAAAGGCAAAATGGCTGTCTGAGGAGGCCTTACAAATAGCTGTAAAAGTTAGAAATGTGAAAAGCAAAGGAGAAAAGGAGAGATATACTCAACTAATGCAGAATTTCAAAGAATAGCAAGGAGAGATAAGAAAGCCTTCCTCAGCACTCAATGCAAAGAAACAGAGGAAAACAATAGAATGGGAAAGACTAGATATCTCTTCAAGAAAATTAGAGATACCAAGGGAACATTTCATGCAAAGATGGGCTCAATAAAGGACAGAAATGGTAGGGACCTAACAGAAGCAGAAGATATTAAGAAGAGGTGGCAAGAGTATACAGAAGAACTATACCAAAAAGATCTTCATGACCGAGGTAATCACAATGGTGTAATCAGTCACCTAGAGCCAGCCATCCTGGAATGCAAAGTCAAGTGGGCGTTAGGAAGCATCACTATGAACAAAGCTAGTGGAGATGATACAATTCCAGCTGAGCTATTTCAAATCCTAAAAGATGATACTGTGAAAATACTGCACTCGATATGCCAGCAAGTTTGGAAAACTCAGTAGTGGCCACAGGACTAGAAAAGGTCAGTTTTCATTCTAATCCCAAAGAAAGGCAATGCCAAAGAATACTCAAAATATTGCACAGTTGCACTCATCTCACACGCTAGCAAAGTCATGCTTAAAATTCTCCAAGAGTGGCTTCAACAGTACTTGCACTGTGAACTTTCAGATGTTCAAGCTGGATTTAGAAAAGAAAGAGGAACCAGAGATCAAATTGCCAACATCCACTGGATCATCAAAAAAGCAGGAGAGTTCCAGAAACATATCTATTTCTGCTTTATTGACTATGCCAAAGCCTTTGATTGTGCGGACCACAACAAAGTGTGGAAAATTATGAAAGAAATGGGCATACCAGACCACCTGACCCGCCTCTTGAGAAACCTGTATGCAGGTAAGGAAGCAACAGTTAGAACTGGACATGGAACAACAGACTGGTTCCAAATAGAAAAAGGAGTACGTCAAGGCCGTATATTGTCACCCTGCTTATTTAACTTATATGCAGAGTACACCATGAGAAACGCTGGGCTGGAAGAAA
>SJYC01110844.1:0-53531 GCA_006408675.1 Madoqua kirkii | reverse complement strand
TTCCAAATAGAAAAAGGAGTACGTCAAGGCCGTATATTGTCACCCTGCTTATTTAACTTATATGCAGAGTACACCATGAGAAATGCTGGGCTGGAAGAAATACAACTGGAATCAAGATTGCCGGGAGAAATATCAATCACCTCAGATATGCAGATGACAACATCCTGTGGCAGAAAGTGAAGAACTAAAGAGCCTCTTGATGAAAGTGAACGAGGAGAGTGAAAAAGTTGGCTTAAAGCTCAACACTCAGAAAACGAAGATCATGGCATCCGGTCCCATCACTTCATGACAAATAGATGGGGAAACAGTAACTGACTTTATTTTTCTGAGCTTCAAAATCAGCAGATGGTGACGGCAGCCATGAAATTAAAAAACACTTACTCCTTGGAAGGAAAGTTATGACCAACCTAGACAGCATGTTAAAAAACAGAGACATTACTTTGCCAACAAAGATCCATCTAGTTAAAGCTATGGTTTTTCCAGTAGTCACGTATGAACGTGAGAGTTGAACTATAAAGAAAGCTCAGCGCCGAAGAATTGATGCTTTCGAACTGTGGTGTTGGAAAAAACTCTTGACAGTCCCTTGGACTGCAGGGTATCCAACTAGTCCGTCCTAAGGGAAATCAGTCCTGGGTGTTCATTGGAAGGACTGATGTTGAAGCTGAAACTCCTATACTCTGGTCACCTGATGCGAAGAGCTGACTCATTGGGAAAAACCTTGATGCTGGGAAAGATTGAGGGCAGGAGGAGAAGGGGACGACAGAGGATGAGATGGTTGGATGGCATCACCGACTGGATGGACATGGGTTTGGGTGGACTCCAGGAGTTGGTGATGGACAGGGAGGCCTGGTGTGCTACGGTTCATGGGGTCATAAAGAGTCAGACACGACTGAGTGACTAAACTGAACATGAATTCGTGTTGCCTGTGGGATTTTCTATTAAACAGTTGTCTAGCATTCCAAGCCATCATATTTAAATTTCTAATTATGGAATCAATAGAGAACAAGAGTTCTATACTGCTTGTATAGATATTTAAGTGAATAAGGGGAAATGTGATGCTAGATCTTTTATTCCTATCATACTAGAATATGGTTGTTTGTTAGTCAGCTTGGTTTAGATTGATCATAAACAGCCCCCATATCTCAAGTTATTCACAACTCATATTAGCTTTAGTGTAGCTATGACTGTTCACATTTTCAACCCAGAAACAAGTTGGAACAGCAAATCTGTGCATGTTGGGGCATGAAGCTCAGGCAGCAGAGGAGAAAAAGAAATGAGAAAGTGGCAGAACCTCAGGAAGGCTCTTACTATTTTACTTTAAAATCCCATGCATCTGTTTCACTTACATTGACCAAAGCAAATCAGATGGCCTGATGTGGGAAAGGGAACGATTTTACATCAATGGGGTGGCAAAGTATATACCTTGCAAACAATTGAGGAAAACATTAATATCACATGCCTTAAAGCTAGTCTTTATTCCACTCAAGACAGAGCATTGCAATCTACACTGAATCTACTTTTCAAAGGTGTTTTAAGATATTACTTTGATTAAATTAAAATAGATATAAAAGATATATAAAGTATTTTCTTAGGTTGTTTCATTTCTTGGCATTTTTCTTCCCTCAAAAGTTGTAGTCAGTAAGGTTTTTTCATCATCTTTTTTGACTGGTTTCATAATTTTAGTATGGAAGTGCTCCCCAGTGAATCAAAAAGATGTTGACTTGTAGTTCTATTTATACATCATAAAGAACCCTAGGATTTAGGCAAGAGTTATTACATTCATGTTCTGAAAGGTTAAGTAAATGTCCTGAGCACATGGTCATATTAAGTGAAGTATGTTGAGTTCAAACCAAAGATTCAGATATTTAATATACTCTTTATTCTTCCTCAGTTTAGTCACTCAGTGTGTCCGACTCTTGGTGACCCCATGGACTGCAACACGCCAGGCCTCTCTGTCCATCGCCAATTCCTGGAGTTTACTCAAACTCACGTCCATTGAGTCGGTGATGCCATCCAACCATCTCATCCTCTGTCATCCCCTTCTCCTCCTGCCCTCAATCTTCTTCCTAGCATCAGGGTCTTTTCCAGTGAGTCAGTTCTTTGCATCAGGTGGCCAAAGTATTGGAGTTTCAGCATCAGCATCAGTCCTTCCAATGAACACCCAGGACTGATCCCCTTCAGAATGGACTGGTTGGATCTCCTTGCAGTCCAAGGGACTCTCAAGAGTCTTCTCCAACACCACAATTCAAAAACATCAATTCTTCGGCGCTCAGCTTTCTTTATAGTCCAACTCTCACATCCATACATGACTACTGGAAAAACCATAGTTTTGATTAGATATTTGTTGGCAAAGTAATGTCTCTGCTTTTTAATATGTTATCTAGGTTGGTCATAACTTTCCTTCCAAAGGGCAAGCATCTTTTAATTTCATGGCTGCCGTCACCACTTGCAATGATATTGGAGCCCAAGAAAATAAATTCTGTCACTGTTTCCACTATTTCCCTATCTATTTGCCATGAAGTGATGGGACTGGATGCTATAATCTTCGTTTTCTGAGTGTTGAGCTTTAAGCCAATTTTTTCATTCCTCTTTCATTTTCATCACGAGGCTCTTTAGTTCTTCACTTTCTGCCACAAGGGTGTTGTCATCTGCAGATCTGAGGTAACTGATATTTCTCCCTGCAATCTTGATTCCAGTTGTGTTTCTTCCAGCCCAGCGTTTCTCATGGTGTACTCTGCATATAAGTTAAATAAGCAGGGTGACAATATACGGCCTTGACGTACTCCTTTTTCTATTTGGAACCAGTCTGTTGTTCCATGTCCAGTTCTAACTGTTGCTTCCTTACCTGCATACAGGTTTCTCAAGAGGCGGGTCAGGTGGTCTGGTATGCCCATTTCTTTCATAATTTTCCACACTTTGTTGTGGTCCGCACAATCAAAGGCTTTGGCATAGTCAATAAAGCAGAAATAGATATGTTTCTGGAACTCTCCTGCTTTTTTGATGATCCAGTGGATGTTGGCAATTTGATCTCTGGTTCCTCTTTCTTTTCTAAATCCAGCTTGAACATCTGAAAGTTCACAGTGCAAGTACTGTTGAAGCCACTCTTGGAGAATTTTAAGCATGACTTTGCTAGCGTGTGAGATGAGTGCAACTGTGCAATATTTTGAGTATTCTTTGGCATTGCCTTTCTTTGGGATTAGAATGAAAACTGACCTTTTCTAGTCCTGTGGCCACTACTGAGTTTTCCAAACTTGCTGGCATATCGAGTGCAGTATTTTCACAGTATCATCTTTTAGGATTTGAAATAGCTCAGCTGGAATTGTATCATCTCCACTAGCTTTGTTCATAGTGATGCTTCCTAACGCCCACTTGACTTTGCATTCCAGGATGGCTGGCTCTAGGTGACTGATTACACCATTGTGATTACCTCGGTCATGAAGATCTTTTTGGTATAGTTCTTCTGTATACTCTTGCCACCTCTTCTTAATATCTTCTGCTTCTGTTAGGTCCCTACCATTTCTGTCCTTTATTGAGCCCATCTTTGCATGAAATGTTCCCTTGGTATCTCTAATTTTCTTGAAGAGATATCTAGTCTTTCCCATTCTATTGTTTTCCTCTGTTTCTTTGCATTGAGTGCTGAGGAAGGCTTTCTTATCTCTTCTTGCTAGTCTTTGAAACTCTGCATTCAAATGGGTATATCTTTCCTTTTCCTCCTTGCCTTTCCCCTCTCTTCTATTCACAGCTCTTTGTAAGATCTCCTCAGACCACCATTTTGCCAATTTGCATTTCTTTTTCTTGGCGGTGGGGTTGTCTTGATCCCTGTCTCCTGTACAATGTCACAAACCTCTGTCCATAGTTCTTCAGGCATTCTGACTATCAGATCTAATCCCTTGAATCTATTTGTCACTTCCACTATTCTTCTTCCTATTTCATAATAAGAGATCCTGGTTATTTTCCTCTTACTGTGTGCCTTAAGAAGTTCCATGGTCCTCTGTGCCTTTAATGATCTTAAGCTTTCTTTGAGTCTCTACTTAAAAAGAAGCCTACACCCTTAATTATATCACCATGGATCCTGCCCTGGTGGATTCTGCTTCAGGCTTGCCAACACTTGGAAGACAAAGACCTAATATGATGCTTGAACCAGCTGCTACTACAGATACCAGAAATATGTCCTATTGCTTTCATGAGAAATTTTGGTATTATTTTATTGATTCTCTGCTCTGAGCTGATCAAGGAGTACTCAAGATTCTATAACAAATCTACATTCATTGACTCTGTGTAAAAGAGATGATCAGCCAGAAAATGCTCAAAGAAGTCAAATTGTTCTCCAACTATTACCTTGGATTATCTTCCTATAAAAGATACATGTTATAAGGGGATTTTTTTACCTTTAACTTTCAGCAGGTGGCTGGCAATTTACCTTAGCTGTATTACAGAAAGCACACTGGGGAATTGTCTGCATGAAGGCATGGGCTAGAGCTGCATCTGGAATCAATTTTTATATTTTAAAATACTCTAAAGGAATAGCTCTTGTAGATTTTACTAGTCAACATAATCCAAAGGAATTTTTTCCACAAGAAATAGCCAGGAATCTAAGTTTAACATATATATTGAATTTCTAAAATTATTTTAGCAGATAAACATCTGCAGTAGATACTGTGTCAATAGCGTATGCAATCCCCAGGTTTGTTTTTAAAGGAATTTGAGGGGCATGGGAAACTTAAACTATTCTAAATGCCATCTGGAAAAATATATATATGGGAATGACCTGGAAAGGTAGAGGGGTAAGAAAGGAAGAAGGAAAAAAAAATACTTGCCTTCCAATTATTAAAATATATCACAGAGTTACAGAAATTAAAAACCAATACTGAGCCAAAAATAGGGAGACAAATCAATGGATCAGAATGGAGTACCAAAATAGTGACATGGATATATGAGAATTTAGTATGTGATAAAGGTGACATCTCAAATCTATGGAGAAAATATGGTTCACTTAATAAATGGTATTGTGATAACTGACAAGCATTTCAGAGGAAAACATCTGGATTTCTATAGCCACTCCTGGGCCAAATAAGTTTTATATGGACCAGTGATTTATATATATATATAAATAGAATTAAATACAAAGGGTACCAATCATGAGCTGATATTTTTCTAATGTAATCTCTTCTGACTTTTCTGTATTTTCCATTAAGATACATGTTTCATCAAGACAAGGATTATCTTTACTTCAGTCCCCGTTGTATCACTAACACCTAGCATACTATCAGGCACATTCAGAAAACCATCAAAATATTAATTACTGCCCATATATGACTGTTAGATACCACTGTTTCTTCCAATGGGACTGCATATATGTTTTGTTCAAGACACTGATGGCTAGGAAGAAATCTAGGCATGGACCCTCAACCCTGTGGATAAAAGATCAATGAAAAAGAAAACATAAGTGCTTAGGTAGATTGTTGGGGTGATTAATACTTAAGTAGGTTTTTTTTTTTTTTAACCACTCAGCCAGTTACTCTACAATTAATAAGAATCAGCTTTGCTAAATAAAGTGTGCACATATTGTGATTTTTGCCTTTTCTATTCTCAGATTAACTGAGGACTTACAAGGCAAATGAAAAGAATCATTCTAGATGCTGATCTATCTAATATCTAAGCATCAATCTGTTTTAACCACAAATATTGATCTTTGCAGGGTACTTCATTCTCCCTGGCAAAGAAGATCTCTGTCTATGTCCCAGAAGCTTTGTGATGAGATTGTTCAACACAGCATGCTCATGTTGAGTTCATTAGAAGTTCATTACATATGGTAGAGCAGAATATATCACTGTTATCATTATTGACAACTTTCTGAAGATGCATGATAAAGACAAGCAGAGAAAGCAGAAGTTCCTCTCATGTCATGACAGCTGAAACACTCCCCTGCTACTTCAGCATCATTCATTGCAGTGGGTAAACCATGAGATTCGGACCAAGGAATACCAAGTTCCAAACTCTGATTCAAACATATATGAGAGCCACCCAGGAGTTTTTCTTCACCTGAAAGATTCTGTTGGAAGGTTAGTTCTCTGCTGACCTTGGACACCAGGAACCCTCAATACTGTTAGACCACCTCTGGTCTGGTCCCTGCTCACTCACACAGAGCCCTGCCATTTCTCTTTAGCCAGGTTCCAGGGAGGAAGGCAGTGTTAAGAGAGGTGGACATAAAATGATCATTTCCTCAAGCCCATCCAGGAAAAAACCAAATAATCAAAAGGAGGAGTCATGGAGGAAAACAAGTTAATATAATCATTCAGAGTGAAGCGGTAAACAAAAGACCTGGTAGAAAAGAGAAGAAAGAATGTAAGCAAAATGGTTTCATGGTTCAAAGTCGAGATCCTTCCATTACATCTGAAATCAAGTGAGAGAATGGGGCTTCCCAGGCGGCTCAGTGGTGAAGAATCCACTTGCCAAGCAGGAGATGCAGGTTCAATCCCTGGGTCAGGAAGATCCCCTGGAGAAGGAAATAGTAACCCACTCCAGTATTCTTGCCTAGAGAATCCCATGTTGAGAGAAGACTGGCGGACTACAGTCCATGGAGTCATAAAGATACAAAACAGAGAAACTAAACAACAACAACCTGGAGAACAAGCAAATTTGGGGGGAGAAAAAGTGGGTAGTGTTATGACCACAGAGATTTGGCGAATGCAATTCATCTAGCTTCTGTGATGAGAGGAAAAGACATAAATCTCCAAAAGGTCACTTATGAACTAGAAAAGAGATAAAAGGAAAGATGTTTAGAGTCCAGTATAGATGAAAGAAAAAGAGAGTAGGAGAAAAGAAGGAAATCAGGTAGGATACCATTTCTTAATAATTTTATTTATTTTCTTGGTTGTGCAAGGTCTCCCTTGTTGCAAGGGCTTTGCTCTCGCTTCAGCAAGCGGGGGCTCCTCACTAGCTGCGGTGCTCAGGCTTCTCCTCATTGAGGTGGCTTCTCTTGCTGTGGAGCACGGGCTCTACGGAGCTTAGGCTTCAGCAGCTGTAGCACACGGGCTCAAGAGTTGCAGCTCTAGAGCACAGGCCCTGTAGTTGTGGTGCACAGGCTCAGCTGCTCCTTGGCACATGGGATCTTCGTGGACCAGGGATCAAACCCACATCCTCTTAGTTGGCTGGCAGAGTCTTTACCACTGAGCCACCAGGAAAGCCCTAATAAGATGACATTTTGAAAAAAGATTCTAAGAAATAAATCTTTTCTTTTGTAAAAAATCTTAGTCAGGGAACATCCAGGGATGGGGTGTTTTGCTTGCTTCATATGGTGCTTTGTACAGTTCCCCAGGCACAGAACTCCTTATAAAGGTCCTACCCCATCTTCATACCTGACCCCTCCCTTGAGTATGAGCCCCTGAACTCAGACAACTCACCCTGAATTGCATAAAGGCAACATCACACAAGTCTCCAAGGCCTGTGAGTCCCTGAAGATGATGGTTGAGTGCTGGGCAATTATCTACAGACTAAAGGCAGCCACTCCCTTCTTCCCCTGGCTTACTCTATCAGCCAGGCAGTCAATGGCTCAATACGAACTGAGCACCCTTGGTGCCCTGCCTTCATGAGGTGAGGGAGGGTCCATCCTCAAGAAGCCTGCCTTCCAGGCACCCAGCTGCCTTCCTGTCTGGTGGGAGAATACCTAATGGGGGTCATGCCCCCAGCTCTTTAAATATCTTCTCTCAAGAACACTCTGAGAAGAGAATTTGCTGTGTAGGAGAGAGGTAGCATTTAGGGAGCAGCAGAGCTTTTATGCACTCTAAAATTTTTCAGGTAGCTTCCTCTTCTTACCTCTAAGGCAGCTTTGTTTTCAGATCTCTCACCGGGTGCTTTGGTGAGAATCTTCCCTTCAGCCAGGGGCATCGTCTGACATGAATGCTGACATATGTGACATTTATCAAAACCATATCTTTAATGGAAAGGAGCCTCTTTTCCTACCTTGCTGGTTCCCTAGTTCAACAATATTTTACCTAAAAGCATAGTCTATGCATTCATTCACTACCACAATAATTTAATCAGTTGATTCAGAAAGTAGGATCCTGAAGGATGGAGGAAGGGGGCAGGATGTTTTATAAGAGGGAGATGGCAGAGAGCACACAGAAGGGGATAAGGCACTTTGGAGAAGAGACTTAGTAACAGCCGGAGCATTTGGGTGTTAGGCATAAGATGCCTGGAGCGAAAGGGAGAGAGAAGAAAAAGTAAACCTTAGAACCAAAGTAAGTTTTGCCTATGTCTGTATCTCTGTGAGGCCCTGCTCAGTATGTAGTCTGCAAAAGTCCAAAGTTAAGCCAGTGATGTTTGTACCACGATTATATACAATGAAGATTAGGGGAAGCTGGGTGAAGGATGTATGTAGTGCTCAATTATTTTCTTATGGCTCTTTTTTTATAATAAATTATTCTGAAATTAAAGGCTGAACAAAAAATATGTTTCTTCAGTTCAGTTGCTCAGTCATGTCTGACTCTTTGCAACCCCATGAATCGCAGCATGCCAGGCCTCTGTCCATCACCAACTCCTGGAGTTCACTCAACTCAGCTCCATCAAGTCAGTGATGCCATCCAGCCATCTCATCCTCTGTCGCTCCTTCTCCTCCTACCCCTAATCCCTCCCAGCATGAGAGTCTTTTCCAGTGAGTCAACTCTTTGCATGAGGTGACCAAAGTACTGGAGTTTCAGCTTTAGCATCATTCCTTCCAAAGAAATCCCAGGACTAATCTCCTTTAGAATGGACTGGTTGGATCTCCTTACAGTCCAAGGGACTCTCAAGTCTTCTCCAGCACCACAGTTCAAAAGCATCAATTCTTCGGCACTCAGCCTTCTTCACAGTCCAACTCTCACATCCATATATGACTACTGGAAAAACCATAGCCTTGACTAGATGGACCTTTGTTGGCACAGTAATGTCTCTGCTTTTGAATATGCTATCTAGGTTGGTCATAACTTTCCTTCCAAGGAGTAAGTGTCTTTTAATTTCATGGCTGCAGTCACCATCTGCAGTGATTTTGGAGCCCCCAGCTCTTTTTTTATAATAAATTATTCTGAAATTAAAGGCTGAACAAAAAATATGTTTCTTCAGTTCAGTTGCTCAGTCATGTCTGACTCTTTGCAACCCCATGAATCGCAGCATGCCAGGCCTCTGTCCATCACCAACTCCTGGAGTTCACTCAACTCAGCTCCATCAAGTCAGTGATGCCATCCAGCCATCTCATCCTCTGTCGCTCCTTCTCCTCCTACCCCTAATCCCTCCCAGCATGAGAGTCTTTTCCAGTGAGTCAACTCTTTGCATGAGGTGACCAAAGTACTGGAGTTTCAGCTTTAGCATCATTCCTTCCAAAGAAATCCCAGGACTAATCTCCTTTAGAATGGACTGGTTGGATCTCCTTACAGTCCAAGGGACTCTCAAGTCTTCTCCAGCACCACAGTTCAAAAGCATCAATTCTTCGGCACTCAGCCTTCTTCACAGTCCAACTCTCACATCCATATATGACTACTGGAAAAACCATAGCCTTGACTAGATGGACCTTTGTTGGCACAGTAATGTCTCTGCTTTTGAATATGCTATCTAGGTTGGTCATAACTTTCCTTCCAAGGAGTAAGTGTCTTTTAATTTCATGGCTGCAATCATCATCTGCAATGATTTTGAAGCCCAAGAAAATAAAAGATAAACACCTTCAAATCATGTTGGTGCAACATTATGAAAAATGTATAGATTTTAGAGTCAACAAACCTGGCTTTGAATTCAGGTTCAGCCACTTGTTGCCTCTGTGATCAGTGAGCCACTTGACCCTTCTGTACCGCAATTTCCTCATTCGTCAAATAAATCTCACTTTATAGCATTGTTCTGAGAACTGGGGATATGGTATATTAATCATGGAACACAGAGGCCATCCCAGACTTTGGTTCTTAGAAAATGTTAAATTTTTGTTCTTACTATGCACCTTTTTAATGGCTTCCTAATGCTTGCCCGATAAAGTTCTTATTTCTAAACATGACTTTGTAGCCCTTTTGTCATGGCCCCAAACTGCCCCAGCCTCATCTTCCTGAGGCACCCCTGGCCCAGCCACCCCAACTGACCACTCACACCTTGACACACTCTGTGTTCACTCCTGTATATACTCACACCATTCTCCCTGGATGCATTACTTATCCCTAGCTTCAAAAGAGACAATTGATTAGCCAGTGTCCTGAATTTGAGTCCAGATTCACCAAGGACTTAGTGACCCTCAACAAATCCTCCCTTATCTGTGTCTCCAAGATAAAATCAAAGCCACCATGAAGTGGGATAGCAATAATAATACCTCAAACCATGGGAAGATCAGTGAAGCCCATGAAAGTGCCCTGTAAAATTCAGCCTGAACCCAGAGGCACTCAATCTCAGTTGCCAAGAAGTAAGCTGAGCAGTTTTTTTTTTTTTTTTTTTTTTTTTTAATACCAGTACCTGATGTCATTCTGACAGTTTTGTTTGTTGGTTCATTTCAGTTGCCCAGGGAATTCTAAAGTGAAGTGAAGCCAGGGTGAGTTACTGATCTTAATTTAAGCATTAGTTGCTCAGTCGTGCCCAATTCTTTGTGACCCCGTGGACTGTAGCTGGCCAGGCTCCTCTAAACTTGGGATTCTCCAGAGAATTCTGCTATGGGTTGCCATTCCCTTCTGCAGGGGATCTTCCCGACCCAGGGATTGAACCCAGGTCTTCTGCATTACAGGCAGTCTCTTTACCAACTAAACCACCAGGGAAGCCTTATCTTAACTTAGTGCTTCTCAAAGTATGGGGCCTGGGCCAGCACCATCAGCATCACTTGGGAAAGTGTTAGATACACAAATTTTCAGTAAAAACCTTGAAGTTCATGTTTTAACATGCCTGCAGATCATTGCTAGAGGTGAGGATCCTGTGTCTTAAACAATTTCTAGTCTTCTTCTGAGAAAATCTTACATATCCTGGCCCAACCCAAATGTTTTCCTCTCTATAAGGCCTTTTTACCTTCTAGTCAGAGTCTCTGGCTCAGTTCTCAGGCCTGATCTCACTGTAATACTATCTCTCTTATAATGTTTATTACAGTGTGATGTCTTATCAAAAGACATCACCATCTTTCCTAAGATCTTGGGAGCTATTTAGGGGCAGAACACATATCTGAATCCTATTCCTCATAGCGTAGGTCATAATATGCCATATGTTGGAGCTATATATGAAAAATGTTGAATTGGAAAGACTTTTTTAAATCTCATTGAGAGATCTGGGCTTCCCTCATAGCTCAGTTGGTAAAGAATCTGCCTGTGATGCAGGAAACCTCAGTTCAATTCCTTGGTCAGGAAGATCCACTGGGGAAGGGATAGGCTCCCCACTCCAGTATTCTTGGGCTTCTCTTGTGGCTCAGCTGGTAAAGAATCTGCCCACAGTGTGGGAGACTTGTGTTCAATCCTTGGGTTGGGAAGAGCCCCTGGAGAAAGGAAAGGCTACCCACTCCAGTATTCTGGCCTGGAGAATTCCATGGACTGAGTCTATGGGGTCGCAAAGAGTCAGACATGACAAAATGACTTTCACTTTCACTTTCTTTAAATCTCATTGAGGAAAGAGTTACAACTGTGTGAAGACTAGCTGATACAGAGAACAATAAAGTACATAAAAGAAAAAAATTAATATCTAAGATACCCTTATTATAGTAGCTAGTGTATGTGTGCATGCTCACTTGCTCTTTTGTGTTTGACTTTTTGCAGGCCCATAGTGCAAGCTCCTCTCTCCATGGAATTTTAGAGGAAAGAGTTACAACTGTGTGAAGACTAGCTGATACAGAGAACAATAAAGTACATAAAAGAAAAAAATTAATATCTAAGATACCCTTATTATAGTAGCTAGTGTATGTGTGCATGCTCACTTGCTCTTTTGTGTTTGACTTTTTGCAGGCCCATAGTGCAAGCTCCTCTCTCCATGGAATTTTCCAGGCAAGAATACTGAAGCAGGTTGCCACTTCCTACTCCAGTGTATCTTCCTGACCCAGGGATTGAACCCATGTCTCCTGCATCGAAAGGAGGATTCTTCACCGCTAGTGCTACCCAGGAAGCCCTAGCAGCTGGTATGTAGCACTTACTAGAGCCTAAGGGATCATAGAAAAAGCAAGAGAGTTCCAGAAAAACATTTATTTCTGCTTTATTGACTATGCCAAAGCCTTTGACTGTGTGGATTTCAATAAACTGTGGAAAATTCTGAAACAGATGGGAATACCAGACCATCTGACCTGACTCTTGAGAAATCTGTATGCAGGTCAAGAAGCAACAGTTAGAACTGGACATGGAACAACAGACTGCTTCCAAATAGGAAAAGGAGTACGTCAAGGCTGTATATTGTCACCCTGCTTATTTAACTTATATGCAGAGTACATCATGAGAAACACTGGACTGGAAGAAGCACAAGCTGGAATCAAGATTGCCGGGAGAAATATCAATAACCTCAGATATGCAGATGACACCACCCATATGGCAGAAAGTGAAGAGGAGCTAAAAAGCCTCTTGATGAAAGTGAAAGAGGAGCATGAAAAAGTTGGCTTAAAGTTCAGCATTGAGAAAACAAAGATTATGGCATCCGGGCCCATAACTTCATGGGAAATAGATGGAGAAACAGTGGAAATAGTGTCAGACTTTATTTTGGGGGGCTCCAAAATCACTGCAGATGGTGACTGCAGCCATGAAATTAAAAGACACTTACTCCTTGGAAGAAAAGTTATGACCAACCTAGATAGTGTATTCAAAAGCAGAGACATTACTTTGCCAACTAAAGTCTGTTTAGTCAAGGCTATGGTTTTTCCAGTGGTCATGTATGGATGTGAGAGGTGGACTGTGAAGAAGGCTGAGCGCCAAAGAATTGATGGTTTTGAACTGTGGTGTTGGAGAAGACTCTTGAGAGTCCCTTGGACTGCAAGGAGATCCAGCCAGTCCATTCTGAAGGAGATCAACCCTGGGATTTCCTTGGAGGGAATGATGCTAAAGCTGAAACTCCAGTACTTTGGCCACCTTATGTGAAGAGATGACTCATTGGAAAAGACTCTGATGCTGGGAGGGATTGGGGGCAGGAGGAGAAGGGGACGATAGGGGATGAAATGGCTGGATGGCATCACTGACTCGATGAATGTGAGTCTGAGTGAACTCCGAGAGATGATGATGAACAGGGAGGCCTGGTGTGCTGCGATTCATGGGGTCGCAAAGAGTCGGACACGACTGAGCGACTGAACTGAAGATCTGATCTGACTACTTTACTTACATGGATTAACTCATTTAAGTCTTATAACAACCTTTTACAGTAGCTACTGTTATTAGTATTTTACTAACATGGCAATTGAAATACAAAGAAGATAAGTAAACTGTCTGAGGTCATACAATTCATAACTGGCAGTCAAACTTGAGCTCAGATTTTCTGGCTCACCCTCTAGGTTCCTAACTCCTGCATGCTATTACCATTTGTATGGCAATATGATGTTATGGATTCCTATTATTATCAACAGACTTGTCTTCCATTCTCCCTATAGAATCTATAGATAATAGTCAACTATCAATCTTCCTTTATCCAATTCTCCCTGAAATGACGTTATTAATCACAGACATTTAAACAATATTTTCTATGTACTGGCCCTGTTCTAAGTGCATAGCAATGTATTTATTTAATTCTCCATTAATCCAGTGAGGCAGATACTATTATGACCCACTTCCTGTATAAGATAAGTAAGGCATGCAGAGGTTAAGGAGCCAGCCCAGGTCATACAAATAAGTGAATGGTGGACCAGGATCTAAACGCAGGGTCTTCAGAGTCAGTCTCATTACTTTGCTATGAAGGTTTTCTTTGTAGGGAGAGTTTGGGAGACATGGTCTTAGAACTAATTTTTGTTACTGTTTTTGTTATTACATCCCTCATTGGGTTGGTATGAGAAACATAGTGTCAATCTCTAATTCCTAAAACCAAAGGAAAAGGAAAAGGGGAACAAAGCCTTTTAAAATCTTATTCCAACCATTCTTTACAACTAGTATTCACAACTAAGTCTGGAAAACAAAGCTATAGGATCTCTTGTGTCTGTTTGGATATATGTGTATCTCAGTGTGTGTCTTTGTTTTTTTGGATATAATTGCTGATTGCTGAGATTGGTTTGTAACTTAGTTTGTAACTAAGCTCCAATTTAATTAGCCTTAAAAAAATTAAGCACTTACAAATCGAATAATTATAAATATAAGAGAAATTAACCTAAATAAATTTCAGGTTCACATGAACTGGGAAATATTCAGTATTAAATACCTGATATTAATGTTTATTTCATCTAATTAGTATAGACATGTCTAAGAATAATTAACATAAGCAGAATATTTTCATTGTACCTAGGTTTAATATAAGTTAAATATTATTATTATTATATCTGTTACATTTTGTCAGCAAGGAAATTACCTCGAGTGAAGAAACTTCTAAAAAATATGTAAATGAGATATGAGCTTTTATCTATTCATGATATTATAAGATAGGATCCTCTCACCTGGCCAATTAATAATAATACCTGCTCTAATGCTGGCCATAGATTTAAGGTTTCTCTTAGGATCATTCAAACTTAATCGGAGTGACGAGCTAAGCCTAAATAAAAAATTGGCCTCTCATCTGTTAAAAGGAAAGCTCCCACAATTATAACGAGTATCTACATGGTTACACCAGGCTAGGGTCATTTAAGTTTAAAAGCTTCTTTATGTTGGGAATGGTTAAATCATACTAAAAATGATCAACTTGGTAATTATGAGATACTGTTGGATGCTTTATGAACTATGTCTATTATTATCCTTAGAGAGAATGATTGGTATGGAAATCAGCAGATTTGTGGCACTAATTTATGGCCTTCACATCTACAAGGATAAATATGAAGGTGTAGCCTAGGATTCCCATGAATTTAAGGTCATACATGTTAACAAATTAAAGGTAACCTCAAACAATCTACCATTGGCATGATTCCAATGGGTCAAAGATGTGTATTCTACTGGTAGGACCATTTAACAGCATTTGTGTGTGTTTGTGTGTGCCTTCAATGGGGTTAGAGGATGTAATTGACCATATCAAAGCCTCAACAACTTCCATAAGCTTTAAATGATAGTAACTGGGCTATTAGCCTATTGAATTCTGAGATCTCTATGATGAGAAAGGCAGTGCCACCTAGTCCAGGCCCTTTACATCTTACAGCATCTCAGGGAGATATCTGTGCTACAATTCAAAGTGAATGCTACATTTTCATACCTGATAAATCCTTTAATGTAACGCATTTGATGAACCATATGAAAAATCAGATTTCTGCTTTAAGTGACCCATTCCCTAGTCTTGATGATCTTTCAAAAAAAAAACCAAAAAACTGGGTTGGTGTGGGAGGTTCATGGCTAAAATATTTACTTTGAATTCCACTAATGTTATTAACTAAACCATTTGCATTTTGCTTGTTTCACAAGATTATTTTTATTACCAAGTATATGACTGAGCCTTTGATGAAAATGATAACTAGACTTGAGGCAGCTGATCAAATGTATAGCTCTGTATATGATCAATGATTGTAAAGTGTAACTCTAGGTATGAAAAGATGTAATGAGAGGGAATACTTTCCTGGACCATAACTAGAAGACAAGTGTCCAGAGATCTTTGATTATTAAGACCTAGTCCAATAATAGCACATTGAGTGTCTTATCAACAAAAACCTTCTTCAGAACTGGGAATGAGCCTTCCCAGTAACGCAGGACAAAATGGTCATGAAATGCCGCACTCCCTCACCCCCCACCCTGCCCTCTCCCCATCCCGCTCCAAGTATGGTTGGATTTATGACAAGGGGGCCATGTCAACTACAAATTGGCACTTACCAGATGCATTGCCAATGACTGAACAACGAAGGCCTTTGCCATCTGCCTCTATGGAAACTGAACCCCATCCTGCTATAGCTGTGGCCCTTCAACAACCCCCAAGGGAGGTCAGGTGGAGTGGGGCACTCTGTGCTCCAGGGAATCTGGTGGAACAGGTCTTCAGATAGTTGAATGTTTTTAGGAACAGATTTTATGATCTCCATCATTGCATCTCCTCATATCTAGAGAAGCACTAAATTCCTTCATGGTGACATCAGATCCTCATGACTAACAAAAAACCTTTTATAAATTGAGTGCTTTATGGTATTGAAGTCCCCCTTCACCAAAAACCTTCTATATTGACTTTCCCCCACAGCTGCTCTGGAGCAGTCTCTCAGAGCTGAGGGGCTGCTTCCCGGGCTGCAGTCCTCCTTTTGCCCCAGATAAAACATAACTTGCAACTCTCAAGTTGTATACCTTTTTTTAGTCAACAGATGTAAACAATGACTTGAACAACTGACATAAATCAGGTATCCCAGTTCATGTGTGGTCAACCACCTTCCAAGTTAAAAAGCCCACTGCAATCCACAGATATGGCACTCTGTCCCATGACTGATTAAGGTAAAGAAATCAAGGCCATTTGAGCATCAAACATGTCAGTATAAGACTGGGCAATTCTCTGTGGAGCACTCACCTACCCTCAGACTCCAAGCTCTAGAGGAGCTGACCTGTCCAAATTTATTCATATGTAGTATGGCCATCAAACCTCAGCACCACATTCTTCCTTAAATTCAACAACTTTGTGATGGATTTGCTGCTCTTATTAACCTACCTGTCCCTCAACTATTAATGGTCTGTTTTCAGTAGCCAAAAAAAGCAGTCCCCAACTTCTATTATTCTATCGGTTCTGTAAGCAGCTTTTGGTAGAATAAAGCTCTTTTCAGGAAAGAGCTCTCTGCAAGAGGTATCCTTTACCTTGTCACTAACTTTAAACCAGGCACCTTCATGCTCTACTCACCTCCAGCCCTAGCATACCTTTCAAATCTTTTCATCACACAATAGTTTTTCTAATCTGATGATTCATTCCATGAATAAAAGAAACAGAAATGAAGACTACATAATAAACAGATGACCAGATCTCTTCCCTAGATTCCCCTTCAGTAAGTTCATGAAGAAACTCAGTGAGCAAGATAGCATCTAAAGAAAGACCATGAAGAGAACACAAGCCTGCACGCAGTGTGGGATGGTGCTGACTCTGACTCTTTATCTCAATGATTAATTAAGATTACGTCCTTGTTTCCCTTTAAAAGTTTTCGTGGCCAAGCAGAATATTTAGAGATGGTTTTGGGGGGACAATGAGCCCACCATCTGCCCAGATTGTTAGTATTCTGATAGAAGCAATTTCTTTTTCTATCATTTGTGAGTTTGATTTTATAAGTGGCAAATGACAGGACCTGATTCAATAACAGTTCCAATTAAAACATCCAGCATCTCAGGTTGGTCCTTAATTTTTTCTAGGTTGAGAGACGTTTCTCAGCTATTTGTCTCATGCCACCTTCTCTAGGTCCAGTTACCCTAATTCCAAATCATTAGACCTACCTGTAAAATATTCCGCCCATGGGAACGTGGACTTCTAAGTGGGAAGATGTGCTTTCCTTTCTCTAGTTCATTGAAAAGACTCCTGTGGAACAAGAGACAACAATGAATACCTAGGAAACCTACTCCAGCTCTTTAGATCAGAATTTAGAATGAAGAATCTTAACCTAGGCTCTAAAGAGCTGGAGTAGGTTTCCTAAGGTATTCATTGTTGTCTCTTGTTCCACAGGAGTCTTTTCAATGAAGTAGAGAAAGGAAAGCACATCTTCCCATTTAGCAGACCACCTGACCTGCCTCTTGAGAAATCTGTATGCAGGTCAGGAAGCAACAGTTAGAAATGGACATAGAACAACAGACTGGTTCCAAATAGGAAAAGGAGTACATTAAGGCTGTCTATTGTCACCCTGCTTATTTAATTTATATGCAGAGCACATCATGAGAAATACTGGGCTGGATGAAGCACAAGTTGGAATCAAGATTACCAGGAAAAATATCAATAACCTCAGATATGCAGATAACACCACCATTATGGCAGAAAGTGAAGAGGAACTAAAGAGCCTCTTGATGAATGTAAAAGAGGAGAGTGAAAAAGTTGGCTTAAAACTCAACATTCAGAAAACTAAGATCATGGCATCTTGTCCCATCACTTCATGGTAAATAGATGGGGAAATAGTGGAAACAGTGACAGACTTTATTTATTTGGGCTCCAAAATCACTGCAGGTGGTGACTGCAGCCATGAAATTAAAAGACGCTTGCTCTTTGGAAGAAAAGTTCTTACCAACCTAGACAGCATATTTAAAGCAGAGACATTATTTTGCCAACGAAGGTCCGTCTAGTCAAGGCTATTGTTTTTCCAGTAGTCATGTATGGATGTGAGAGTTGGACTGTAAAGAAAACTGAATGCTAAAGAAATGATGTTTTTGAATTGTGGTGTTGGAGAAGACTCTTGACAGTCCCTTGGACAGCAAGGAGATCAAACCAGTCTATCCTAAAGGAAATCAGTCCTGAATATTCATTGGAAGGACTGATGCTGAAAGTCCAATACTTTGGCCACCTGATCTGAAGAACTAACTCATTGGAAAAGATCCTGATGCTGGGAAAGATTGAAGGCAGGAGGAGAAGGGGATGACAGAGGATAAAATGGTTGGATGGCATCACTGACTCAGTGAATATGAGTTTGAGTAAACTCTGAGAGTGATGGACAAGGAGGCCTGGCATGCTGCAGTCCATGGGGTCACAAAGAGTTGGACATGACTGAGTGACTGAACTGACTGACTGAAACTCTTTCCATTAAGGACACTAACTGATGATCTTGGCACATCCTCAATTCCTGGGAACCACTTAGAACACAGAACTGCTTGCATAATCATGAAATTTGAGATCTAAAGCCAAGCTGAATGATAAGATTCATTTCCCATGAGAGATGATTCCTTCAAGACTACAAAAGGTGGTTGTTTTATATGAAGCACAGAGAACAACATAAAGAGTCAAGAAAAATGAAGAAACAGAAGTATTTTGCTCTAAACAAAACAAAATTAAATTTCAGAAACAGACCTTAGTGAAATGGAGATAAGTGACTTAGCTGATAAAGAGTTCAAAATAATGGTCATAAAAATGCTCGCCAAAGTCATGAGAATGATAGGTAAACAAAGTAATAAAAACAAACAAACAAAAAATATAAGAAAGTACCAAACCGAAATCACAGAGCTTAAGAATATAATAACTGGACTAAAAAATTCAAAAATAAGGGTTTAGCAGCAGAATAGATGAAGCAAATGACAATATCAATGAACTGGAAAGCAAGGCAATGGAATTTAAGCAGAGGAGTGTAATTTTTTAAAAATGAAAAAGGGTGAAGACAGTTTAAGAGACTCACCATAAAGCAGACAAATACTCACATTACAGGGGTCCCAGAAGGAGAATTGATAGCGAGAAAGAGGCAGAAATCTTGCTCAAAGAAATAACAGTTGAAAATTTCCCTAACCTGAGGGAAGGAATAGACATCCATATCCAGGAAGTCCAGGGAGTTTCAAATAAGATGAACCCAAAGAGACCCACAGCAAGACACATTATAATTAAAATGTGAAAAGTAAACACAAGGAGAGAATATTAAAAGCACCAAGAGCAAAACAACTTGATATATATGGGAACCCCCAGAAGACTATCAATAGATTTTTCAGCAGAAGATTTGCAGGCCAGAAGGAAGTGGCATGATATATTCAAAGTGCTGAAAGGAGAAACTGCCAAACAAGAATACTCTATCCACCAAAGTTGTAATCCAGAATTAAAGGAGAGAGAGTGTTTTCCAGAAAAGAAAAGCAGAAGAAATTCATTATCGTAATAATGGCCTTACAGGAAATGTTAAAGGATTTCCTCAAGCTGAAATAGAAGGGTAAAAAGAAGTAACAGGAAAACACATGAAAGCATAAACATCATCAGTAAAGATAAAACACAATTAAATTTAGAATACTCCAATGTTGTAATGGTAGTAGGCAAGTGAATTATGAAACTGGTGTGAAGTTTAAAAAGTATTACTTGCTGTAACTACATAATTTGCCAAGAATACACAAGATAAAAAGAAGTAAATTGTGATGTCAAAAAATAAAAATAAAAAGGGAGGAGGAGAGTAATAATGCAGAGCTTTTGTATTCTTTTGAACTTAAGTTGCCTACAACTTAAAATATACTATTATATCTACATTTTAATTAAGCCTTGTGGTAAACACAAAGCAAAAACCTCTAATAGACACACAAAAAAAGAAATTTAAGCATACCTCTACAAAATGTCATCAAATCACAAGGGAAGAGAGCAAGAGAAGGAAACAAAGAGGGAGAGGGGACTACAAAACAGCCAGAAAACCATTTTTAAAAATGGTAGCAGAAAATCCATACCTTTCAATAATTATATAAAATGTAATGGAATAAATGCTCCAACTAAAAGGCATAAAGTGTGGAAAATGGGGGGAAAACCTAAAGCCCAACTGTGTATTGTTAACAAGAGAACTCACTTCAGCTTTCAGGATATACATAAAGCTGCAAGTGAAGAGACAGGAAAAGACATTGCATGCAAATATTAGTAGAAACCAAAAGACAGCAGGAGTAGCTATTCTTATACTAGACAAAATTATCTTTAAGACTGCAGTAAGAGGTAAGAAAGTTAATTATACAATGATAAAGGGGTCAATCTAACAAGAAACACCATTTGTAAATATTTATGTACCCAACATAAACAACTAAATTTATACAGTAAATATTAATAGCCCAAAAGAAGAAACAGACAGCAAACAGTAATTGTAATAGTAAGGGAATATAATATCCCATTTTCAGTAATGGATAGATCATCCATACAGCAAACCAATAAGCAAACAAGCAAACACTGGACTTAAAGCAGATTAGACCAAATAGACTTGAGGGATATTTACAGAACATTTTATTCAAAGGCATTTACAATACTTATTCTTCTCAAGTACACATGGAACATTCTGCAGGAGAGAGCATATATTAGGCCACAGAACAAGTCTCAAATATTTTAAGAGACTTTTAAAACAAGTCAAGCATCATTTCTGACCATTATGGTATGAAACTAGAAAGAAATTATAAGAAAACTGGAAAATTCATAAATACATAGGGATTAAACAACATGCTCCTTAACAACCAATGGGTGAAAGAAAAAAAAATCAGAAAACATTAAAAGACAGTGAAAATACAAATTACAAAAACATTTGGGATCCAGCAAAAGCAGGTCTAAGAGGGGAGTTCATAGCAACAAATGCCTATCTGTTTTTCTTTTACTTTATTTTACTTTACAATACTGTATTGGTTTTGCCATACATCAACATGAATCCACCACAAGTGTACATGAGTTCCCACTCCTGAATCCCCCTCCCACCTCTCTCCCCATACCATCTCTCTAGGTCATCCCAGTGCACCAGCCCCAAGCATCCTGTATCCTGCATCGAACCTAGACTGGCGATTCATTTCTTACATGATATTATACACGTTTCAATGCCATTCTCCCAAATCATCCCACCCTCACCCTCTCCCACAGTCCAAAAGTTTGTTCTATACATCTCTGTCTCTTTTGCTGTCTCACATACACGGTTATCATTACCATTTTTCTAAATTCCATATATATGTGTTAGTGTGCTGTATTGGTGCTTTTCTTTCTGGCTTACTTCACTCTGTACAATCAGCTCCAGTTTCATCCACCTCATTAGAACTGATTCAAATGTATTATTTTTAATGGCTGAGTAATACTCCATTGTGTATATGTACCACAGCTTTCTTATCCATTCATCTGCTGATGGACATCTAGATTGCTTCCATGTTCTGGCTATTATAAACAATGCTGCGATGAACAAATGCCTATCTTAATAAACAAGAGAGAGATCAAATAAAGAACCTATTACAAACCAAGGAACTAGGGGGGAAAACAAATTAGCCAAAATGGCTAAAATTAACAACACTGACAACACCAGATACTGACAAGAACTTAGAGTGACTGTACTCATACACTGTTGGTAGGAGTGTAAAATAATACAATTATTTTGTAAGTTTCTCAGGTATTCAGAGGGAAAACCAGACCACCTGACCTGACTCTTGAGAAGCCTATATGCAGGTCAGGAAGCAACACTTAGAACTGGACATGGAACAACAGACTGGTTCCAAATAGGAAAAGGAGAACGTCAAGGCTGTATATTGTCACTTTACTTAACTTATATGCAGAGTACATCATGAGAAACACTGGGCTGGAAGAAGCACAAGCTGGAATCAAGATTGCCGGGAGAAATATCAATAACCTCAGATATGCAGATGACACCACCCTTATGGCAGAAAGTGAAGAGGAACTAAAAAGCCTCTTGATGAAAGTGAAAGAGGAGAGCAAAAATGTTGGCTTAAAGCTCAACATTCAGAAAACGAAGATCATGGTGTCCGGTCCCATCACTTCATGGGAAATAGATGGAGAAACAGTGGAAACAGTGTCAGACTTGATTTTTTTGGACTCCAAAATCAGAGGATGAGTTGGCTGGATGACATCACCGACTCCATGGAAGTGAATTTGAGTGAATTCCAGGAGTTGGTGATGGACAGGGAGGCCTGGCATGATGCAATTCATGGGGTTGCAATGAGTCAGACACAACTGAGTGACTGAACTGAACTGAAGTTTCTCATTGGAAGAAAAGCTATGGAAAACCTAGACAGCATATTAAAAATTAGAGACATTACTTTGCCAACAAAGGTCCATCTAGTCAAAGCTATGGTTTTTCCAGTAGTCATGTATGAACGTGAGAGTTGGACTATAAAGAAAGCTCAGCGCCGAAGAATTGATGCTTTTGAACTGCGGTGTTGAAGTAGACTCTTGAGAGTATCTTAGACTACAAGGAGACCAAACCAGTCAATCCTAAAGGAAATCAGTCCTGAATATTTTGTGGATGGACTGATAACGAAGCTGAAGCTTCAATACTTTGATCACCTGATATAAAGAGCTGACTTAAAGAAAAGATCCTGATGATGGGAAAGATGGAAGGCGGGAGGAGAAGGGGACAACAGAGGATGAGATTGTTGGATGGCATTACTGACGCAATGGACATGAGTTTGAGCAGGGTCCCGGAGATGGGGAAGGACCGGCAGGCCTGGAGTGCTGCAGTTCATGGGGTGGCAAAGAGTCAAACATAACTCAGTGACTGAACAGCAAGGACAAAGTTTCTCATACAACTAACATACACTTCCTCTGTTGTTCATCAATTCTGAATATTTACCCAAGAGGAATAAAAACATATGACTATGAAAAGACTTTTGTAAGAATTTTCATAGCAGATTTAGTTTTAAGAGCCTTTAAAGAAATCTTTTGTTCATCAACTGTGCAATAGTGACAGTCAATACGATGGAATATCCACAATAAAAAGGTTGTTTAGTTGCTAAGTTGTGTCTGACTCTTCGTGACCTCATGGACTTCAGCATGCCAGACTTCTCTGTCCTTCACTATCTCCCAGAGTTTGCTTAAACTCATGTCCATTGAGTCTGTGATGCCCTCTTCTCCTACTGCCCTCAATCTTTCCCCGCATCAGGGTCTTTTCCAATGAGTTGGCTCTTCATATCAGGTGGTCAAATTATTGGGGATTCAGCTTCAACATCAGTCCTTCCAAAAAATACTCATGGCTGATTTCCTTTAGACTGGTTTGATCTCCTCATGGTCCAAGAGACTCTCAAGAGTCTTCTCCATCATCATAGTTCGAAAGCATTAATTCTTTGGTGCTCAGCTTTCTTTATGGTCATCTCTTGCATTCTTACATGATCTGTGATGCCCTCTTCTCCTACTGCCCTCAATCTTTCCCCGCATCAGGGTCTTTTCCAATGAGTTGGCTCTTCATATCAGGTGGTCAAATTATTGGGGATTCAGCTTCAACATCAGTCCTTCCAAAAAATACTCATGGCTGATTTCCTTTAGACTGGTTTGATCTCCTCATGGTCCAAGAGACTCTCAAGAGTCTTCTCCATCATCATAGTTCGAAAGCATTAATTCTTTGGTGCTCAGCTTTCTTTATGGTCCATCTCTTGCATTCTTACATGACTACTGGAAAAACCATAGCTTTTACTACACAGACCTTTGTCAGCAAAGTGATGTCTCTGGTTTTGAATACACTATCTAGGTTTCTCATAGAAAAGCTATGACAAAACAGTAAAAAGGAATGAACTACTAACACTAAACTCAATCAAAAACAAAACAAAAAAATCTGAGTGAAGAAGTCTTATGTTAAAAGGTTCATGGTAAGTAACTCTATTTATATGAAGATTTAGAACAGGTGAAACTCACCTATGGTACAGAAAAGAAAATTTTAAAATGGTTGGGAAGGAGCCATGAGAGGTGATGTTAATATTTATTTTTTCATAAGATTCATAAAAAATTTTTTTGAAGTAGAGTTGGTTTAAAAGTTGTATTAGTTCCAGGTAAACAGCAAAGAGATTCAGTTATATTCTTTCACATTTGTTTTCCATTATAGTTTATTATAAGATACTGCATATAGTTTCCGGTGCTATATAGTAAAACCTTGTTGGTTATTTATTTATATATAGTAGCTTGTATCTAGTAATCCCAAACTCCTAATTTATCCCTCCCTCACTTTCCCCTGTGGTAACCATGTTTGTTTCCTATGTCTGTGGGTCTGTTTCTGTTTTGTAATTAAGTTCATTTATATTATTTCTTTTAGTTATAGCATAAAAATTTTATCACATATAAGTGATATCATATGATATATTACATATCAGTGATATCATATGGTATTTGTCTTCCTGATTCACTTAACTGAGCATGATAATTTCTAACCCATCCATGTTACTACAAAAGGTATTATTTCATCATTTTCCTGGGCTGACTCAAATATATATACTCACACACACAACACCACATTTCTTTATCCATTCATCTGTTGAGGGACATTTGTTTCCATGTCTTGGCTATTGTGAATGAATATCAATGTAAAATTCTGAACAAAATATTAACAAACTGAATCCAATAACACAAAAAGATCATATATCATGATCAAGTTGTATTCATCCCAGGTTCACAAGGATGGTTTAACATATGCAAACATTTATGTATTGATTGGCTTTAGGGTTATACATCTATATGCATTTGCTAAAATTCAGCAAATGTACATTTTAAATTTGTGCATTTTCTTGTATGTAAATTTTACCTTAAAATTTAAATTGTTAACGAACAATAAATCCCACTTTATGATGCTCATACTGATGTACTTCGGGAGAAGTATACTAACGTCTGCAACTTACTTTGAAATGCATCCAAAAAATAAGATGGCTTGGTGGACAGATAGAGATGTATACAGAAGTAGTATCTAGTAAAGAAAGTATAATAAAATATTAAGGAAAGCAGAACAATGGCCTACCAGACACGCACACATCCTAATTCCTACGTCTGTGAATAATAAAGCTTCAGTTAGCCGGCTGACCACCTGATCTTATTATGAGACACTTCTGGAATGCAGGTTAGCCAGATATAATCACAAGGGTTAGTACAAGTGGAAGAGGGAGGCAGAAGAGAAGAGTCAGAGGCAGATGTAATTATGGAAGAAGGGTTAGACGGATGCCAGTTCCTGGCTTTGAAGCTGCAGGAGGGAGGGCATGAGCCAAGGAATGCAGGCTGACTTTAAACTTTCAAATAGAAAAGAAACAATTAAACAGAAACTAACAAATCAAGGAACAATTTTAATTTTAAAACAAATGTCTAATATTCTTTTTGCTAAACTGAAGTATAGTTGATGTACATTATAAATAATAGTTCCAGATGTACAATATGGTGATTCACAATTTTTAAAGGTTATTCTCCATTTAGAGTTCTTATAAAATGTTGCCTGTATTTCCTGTGCTGTACAATATATCCTTATAGTTTATTTTATAAATAACAGTTTTTATCTCTTAATTCCCTGCCCTTATATTGCCCCTCCACTTCCCCTTGGTAACCGTTTGTTCTCTGTATCTATGAGTCTGTTGTTTGTCACTAGCTTGTTGTGTTTTTTAGATTCCATATGTAAGTAAGTAATACAATACATGTTTCTCTCTGTGACTTATTTAATTCAGCATAATATCCTCTAAGTCCATCTATGTTGTTGTAAATGGCAAATTCTCATTTGTTTTTTATGGCTGAGTAGTATTTCATTGTGTATACATCTTTATCCATTCATCTGTTGATGGATGCTTAAGCTATTTCTACGAGAGCTCATTTCAGTTCAGTTCAGTTCGGTCTATCAGTCGTTTTTAACTCTTTGTGACCCCACGAACCGCAGCACACCAGGCCTCCCTGTCCATCACCAACTCCCAGAGTTCACCCAAACCCATGTCCATCGATTCGGTGATGCCATCCAACCATCTCATCGTCTGTTGTCCCCTTCTCCTCCTGCCCTCAATCTTTCCCAGCATAAAGGTCTTTTCAAATGAGTCAACTCTTCACATCAGGTGGCCAAAGTATTGGAATCTCAGCTTCAAAATCAGTCCTTCCAATGAACACCCAGGACTGATCTCCTTTAGAATGGACTGGTTGGATCTCCTTACAGTCCAAGGGACTCTCAAGAGTCTTCTCCAACACTACAATTCAAAAGCATCAATTCTTCGGTGCTCAACTTTCCTTATAGTCCAACACTAACATCCATACATGACTACTGGAAAAACCATAGCCTTGACTAGACGGACCTTTGTTGGCAAAGTAATGTCTCTGCTTTTGAATATGCTATCTAGGTTGGTCATAACTTTCTTTCCAAGGAGTAAGCGTCTTTTAATTTCATGGTTGCAGTCACCATCTGCAGTGATTTTGGAGCCCAGAAAAATAAAGTCAGCCACTGTTTCCACTGTTTCCCCATCTATTTCCCATGAAGTGATGGGACCAGATACCATGATCTTAGTTTTCTGAATGCTGAGTTTTAAGCTAACTTCTTCATTCTCCTCTTGCACTTTCATCAAGAGGTTCTTTAGTTTTTCTCTTTCTGCCATAAGGGTGGTGTCATCTGCATATCTGAGATTATTGATATTCCTCCTGGCAATCTTGATTTCAGCTTGTGCTTCTTCCAGCCCAGAGTTTCTCATGATGTACTCTACATAGAGGTTAAATAAGCAGGGTGAAAATATACAGCCTTGACATACTCCTTATCCTATTTGGAACCAGTCTGTTGTTCCATGTCCATTTCTAACTGTTGCTTCCTGACCTGAATACAGGTTTCTCAAGAAGCAGATGAGGTGGTCTGGTATTCCCATTGCTTTCAGAATTTTCCACAGTTGATTGTGATCTACACAGTCAAAGGCTTTGGCATAGTCAATAAAGCAGAAATAGATGTTTTACTGGAGCTCTCTTGCTTTTTAGATGATCCAACAGATGTTGGCAATTTGATCTCTGGTTCCTCTTCCTTTTCTAAAACCAGCTTAGAATTTGGAAGCTCACGGTTCACATATTGCCAAAGCCTGGCTTGGAGAATTTTGAGCATTACTTTACTAGCATGTGAGGTGAATGCAATTGTGCAGTAGTTTGCGCATTCTTTGACATTGCCTTTCTTTGGAATTGGAATGAAAACGGACCTTTTCCAGTCCTGTGGCCACTGATCAGTTTTCCAAATTTGCTGGCATATTGAGGGCAGCACTTTCACAGCATCATCTTTCAGGATTTGAAATAGCTGAACTGGAATTCCATCACCTCCACTAGCTTTGTTTGTAGTGATATTTCCTAAGGCCCACTTGACTTCACATTCCAGGATGGCTGGCTCTAGGTGAATGATCACACCATCATGATTATCCTGGTCATGAAGATCTTTTTTATACAGTTCTGTGTATTCTTGCCGCATCTTCTTAATATCTTCTGCTTCTGTTAGATACATACCATTTCTGTCCTTTATTGAGCCCATCTTTGCATGAAGTGTTCTCTTGTATCTGTAATTTTCTTGAAGGGATCTCTAGTCTTTCCCATTCTGTTGTTTTCCTCTATTTCTTTGCCTTGATCTCTGAGGAAGGGTTTCTTATCTCTCCTTACTATTCTTTGGAACTCTGCATTCAAATGGGTATATCTTTCCTTTCCTCATTTGCTTTTAGCTTTTATTCTTTTCACAGCTATTTGTAAGTCCTCTTCAGAAAGCCATTTTGCTTTTTTGCATTTCTTTTTCTTGGGGATGGTCTTGATTCTCGTCTCCTGTACAATGCCACAAACTTCCATCCACAGTTCATCAGGCACTCTGTCTATCAGATCTAGTCCCTTAAATCTCTTTCTCACTTCCACTTTATAATCATAAGCAATATGATTTAGGTCATACCTGAATGGTCTAGTGGTTTTCCATCCTTTCTTCAGTTTAAGTTTGAATTTTGCAATAAGGAGTTTATGATCTGAGCCACAGTCAGCTCCTGGTCTTGTTTCTGCTGACTGTATAGAGCTTCTTCATCTTTGGCTGCAAAGAATACAATCAATCTGATTTTGGTTTTGGCCATCTGGTGATGTCCATATGTAGAGTCTTCTCTTGTGTTGTTGGAAGAGGGTGTTTGCTGTGACCAATGCATTCTCTTTGCAAAATTCTATTAGCCTTTGCCCTGCTTCATTCTATACTCCAAGGCCAAATGTATCTGTTACTCCAGGTAGCTCTTGACTTCCTACTTTTGCATTCCAGTCCCCTATACTGAAAAGGACATCTTTTTTGGGTGTTAGTTCTAAAAGGTCTTGTAGATCTTCGTAGAACCATTCAACTTCAGCTTCTTCAGCATTACTGGTTGGGGCACAGACTTGGATAACTGTGATATTGAATGGTTTGCCTTGGAAACGAACAGAGATCATTCTGTCTCTTTTGAGATTGCATTCAAGTACTGCATTTCAAACTCTTTTATTGACCATGATGGCTACTCCATTTCTTCTGAGGGATTCCTGCCCACAGTAGTAGATATAATGGTTATCTGATTTAAATTCACCCATTCCAGTCCGTCTTAGTTCGCTGATTCCTAGAATGTCGACGTTCACTCTTGCCATCTCCTGTTTGACCACTTCCAATTTGCCTTGATTCATGGACCTGACAGTCCTGGTTCCTATGCAATATTGCTCTTTACAGCATCGGACCTTTCCTCTATCACCAGTCACATGCACAACTGGGTATTCTTTTTGCTTTGGCTCCATCCCTTCATTCTTCCTGGAGTTATTTCTCCACTGATCTCCAGGAGCATATTGGGCACCTACCTACCTGGGGAGTTCATCTTTCAGTGTCCTATCTTTTTGCCTTTTCATACTGTTCATGGGATTCTCAAGGCAAGAATACTGAAGTGGCTTGCCATTCCTGTCTCCATTGGACCTTATTCTGTCAAAATAATATCTAGTGAAGCTTAAAAGCTTTTGCACAGCTCAGGATACCACTGAGTAAACAAAGAGACAATTTACTGAGTGGGAGAAGATATTTGCAAATGATACAACGATAAGAGGTTAATATTCAAAATGTATAAATTGCTCATATGATTCAACATCAAAAAAAAAAAAAGACAATCAGATTAAAAACTAGACAGAAGACCCTGAATAGACATTTTTCCAAATAGAAAATGCAGATGGCTAACAGGCATATAAAAAGATGCTCAACATCACTAATCAGCAAATTTCAACTCAAAACCACCGTAATATACTACCTCACACCATTCAGAATGGATATCATCAAAGAGAACAAAAACAGCAAATAATAGTGAGGAAGTAAGATTAAAGGGAACCCTTGTACACTATTGGTAAAGAATATAAGTTGTTGCAGCAACTGTGGAAAACAGTATGGAGCTTTCTCAAAAGTCTAATATGTTTAGTACATTTTAAAAAATTTCATATCAGTTTGAAAAAACCCTAATACAAAAGAAATCAAATACAAATATGCAAAAATCTCGTGAATAAAGTATTTTCCCCTTACCAATATTCAAATATATGCAAATTAAAATGACAACTAAATGAAGTCTTGACAAAGATTGAGTTTTATAATGCAGTATGTTGGTAAAGACACAGTGAGGCATATGCTCATGTATTCTTGATGAGAATGAAAAAATATTCTGACTTTCTGAAGTATAACTCCTTAATATTAAGTGTGTTAAACATGTTCATACTTTATGAACTGAATATTCAACCTTCAGAAATTATTTTACAGGGACCATGTAGGGGGAAAGAATTAAGTATATTTATTGAAGCAGTTTGTAATTCAAAGCACTGAAAACAATCTAAACATTTAACAACAGAAGTATGATTAAATTATATTTTATACATAAAATAAAAAATATGCAACCATTAACAGTAAAAAGTTTTACCATTTAAGGACAGAAAATGATACTGCTGGATGAAAAGCAGAATATAGAATTACATACAAGGTACTTCCATTTTTGTTTAGAACTATTTATCCATAATATACATTTGAAAGGTCATACACCTAATTGTAAGCTGTGGTTATCTCTGGGTGGTAGGATTCAAAGGTTCTTTTAACTTGCTTTTTAATGCTTTTTGTGATATTACAACACAAGAGTGTAAGTCCCTGGAGTTTAGGAGCTATGCCTTGCTCACCATTGATTATCTTCAGCTTCTTGCACTGTCATAAGGAAGCAAGACCAATAAACCTTTATGAGCTTAAAGACTGAATTGTTTTTTCTCTATTGCCAAGTTTTCTATAATCAAAACTATTATAAAAATTCTATTTTGATACAAGTATCTTCCCATTTTAAGGAAAAAGAAACACTAGTAAGACAAAACACAGCTAGATTTGTCAGTAAAAATTTAGTACAATTCAAATGCCCAGCATCATGTCTTTTAACTTACATTTTTAAGAAGTGTTTGATGACTACTGGAAAATGTTCATTATATAATGTTTAGGAAATGAAACTGTACATGTAGTGTGATTTTTTTATGTGGGAAAAAACTCATAGAGTTAAGACTTAAAATATAAGAACATTAACAGTAGTTGTTTCTGGATGTTGGAATTATTAAACTTATTTTCTTCTTCCTTTATCCTTTACCTCCTTTCAGAATTTTCCAGTGAAAGAATATATTATTCACATAATCATAAAATGTTTAACTCTTCATTTTTAGGGAGGATGTATATGTAGGGAAAGAGGGACAAATTATCTAAGTTGAAAGAATAACACAGCATGAAACACAGAACTTAATGGTTGGACAGACGATTTAAAATCAGAAATATATGCCAATGCTGTGTGTGTGATTATATTACGGACTGGGGGGAGGGAGGGAGAATGAACTGGAAGATCAGGGCTTCTTCCCTTAATTGCATCACACTTCTACAAGTCATCACACGTCAGTGGCCTAGGTCACTCCAACTGAAACTATGAAAGAACTTCTGAGAAAAGCTCGTCATCTACAGGCAGCACTTCTGCCAAGGGCAGGCAGTGTGCAGGCTAAGGAAGTGCTGACTACTCCCTATCAGCCTGTTGGGTTCTATCCTATTAGCAAGTGTCCTGAGAGAGTCCTCTACCCTGCTACAGCGTCCCGGGTCATGCCTGGTCTAAGGCAGTGCAGAGAACCCGGTGTGGCTCCCTACTGGGGCAGCAGCTCCTTTATTGTTCCTCTCAGATGGGGCCAGCATTTGTAGGAGGGGAAAAAAAGGAAAATATAGGTCTTATGATGGTTCTTCTTCATTTTTACAATAAATTTATTTTTTTCTGTAAATAAATATAAGCCAGGGGGAGTCCCTATAGTAGTACTTGCTATGTCTACTTAAAATATCCTCTTTTAAAGGTTCACCATAGATTGACTGAATTAATGGAAAAAAAAAAAAGATGTGAGGTCAGCGATCACACAACTTCTATAGACAGATCTCAGAAAGTTAGGAACAAGCTATTTACGTTGAAAATCCATTATATGAGAAGCATTAAGGCACTTTCTGTCTTTAATCTTCTTAGATTATATAAAAATCCTGGCTTCAGACCAGAACTAGAGTGCTTATATGCTAGTGAAGCCTGGAACTTATTTCAAGTAAATTGTATCACTCTCTTTCTTAAATGTCCAAACAGTGAGTGCAGCATCTCCTGAGAGTCACAAACACTCAGTCTACAGAGACAACTCAATTTGAAAAGCCTTCCAGACGTTGGGTCCAACTAATACCCTCTTTTCACTGCTTATTAAGATTATAGTTTAGATCTAATTTGAATACTTGCCAGACCATTTTCACCAGAGCTCTTAAACTCACCTCCCTCCAGGTCCTTTGAGGCTTGTAATGGGATTCACCACAATTGGACTCAAAGAGTTACTGCCCTGAATTTCCCCAGGGAGAAGCAGGACACCCCCACTAAGTGAACAGAGAGCCCAGAATTTGAACACAGCTTACTTCAGGCTCAAAGAGATTTCTAAAAAGAGGAGAGTCTAGTTCAGTGATGTACCCAGTGAAGTTCCCAGAAGCAAGACTCTGGAATAAAAAGGAGAAATCTGGTATAGAAAGAAAAAGACCTCACATTGAGACGGCATAATCTTGAACTCAGAGCAGACTGGGGAGATCCAGGCACAAAGAGCCAGGGTCAGTGGCATCCAGAAGTAGTGGACTTTGCATGTCAAATGGGATCAAGAGCTCTGGGGCAAAAGAAGTTGTGTGTGTGTGCTAAGCATGTCACATCCTGCTAGTGATCATTGTTTTGGGTACATGTATGAAATAATGAAGCTTGATAAACTAAGTTTGATTAAGCTATAATCCAGGCTTTTGATTTTCCAGCAGTGTGTATAGCTCAAGAGATGTAGGTTTTATCTGTTTAGAAGAACTCTTTAAAACCATGTGTAAATCTGATTCTTAGTCAGTAGGGAGGGTGTTAGCCTGGGGGAAAGAGACGTTTTATTTTGTTGACCTTTTCGACTCATCCCATTTTAGTTAAAGCCAATAATTAAATGAAGAGTTTTGTTTGGTGACCTATGTCATAGTTTTGCATTGTATATGAATACAATTTTAGACCAAACATTGTAGTTGTCATTTGCTGTGTATTCTGTTTGTGTGAAAGCAATCCTGAGACTGATGGCCAGATAGTAGGTAAATTTTCTTTTTGTTTCCCCCAATATTCTTCCCACAGTTAGTCAACCTACCATTAGAACATGTGTCCCTAAACACATACATACCTACATACAGACATGCACACACACATACCACCACCACTATCTGTACATCAAGAAAACTTTACAGAGTTAACCAAGTTTTCCTTCTGGTACTTACAATCCCAATCATTCAATGGCTGGTAGTACAGATAAAATAAGGATGCCCCCTCCGCAATGCCCCGCCTCGAGCTGTTACTTATGGAGACAGTTGATCGGAAACTATGTTGTCAGTTTACCTACATGTAAGTGGACTGATTCACCAAAAGTAGACATCGATTGACAGGCTATTTATTTCTTTTCAGAAAAAAATGCAAGTGCCCAGTGGGCAGGATGCCTATGAGAGTTCAGTATTCTCCCCACAAAGAAATCTATTTGGAAAGAAGATTTATAATCAGATGAGCATCCAGTCTGAGCAAGAACATCATGTATGATATTAATGATGGGTACCTTCAAGTTTTGTCAGATTGCTGCCTCACCTTCCACTGTGGGTACATTCCAATAATCTCATGGCTGGGCTGGAGAGTCACAGTTACTCCCTACTCTCAGTGTTGAAGATATGACAGCACACTGTATGCTCTGATCCTCTTTGCCATACACAATCCATGGAACACTAACCTTCTATGGGGATTCTGGCTCGTACAGTCTGGTCTCAGCTCCCTTAGTTCTTACATCTTTTTAGTCACCAGTTATTTGGAGGGGTTACTTCTACTGATTTCACTTCTTATATACAGGTTCTTCCTAGTTTCAACTTCGTATTTAATGCTTTGCTCTTTTAATTATCTTTCTATCAAAAACAGATCAAAGTTTGCTATTCTATAACGTGGACACTTAACACAACTATCAGTAATAGTGTTGTACTAGTTAATTGGAGACAAGAGGGACTCAACCTTTTGACTATACACCTTCATTCAAATTCACAAACCAACACTTGCTCCTTTAGCTGCCATGAAGTTCCTATGATTCTTTCCTTTACAGTCACCAGACAACCACACAAGTAAGCTTAAGTGAAAACAAGGGTAGCATTTCTCAGAGGATACTCCTGATAGAAACTAATGAGCAGGCCAAAACTGAAGGGGACCTGAGACTTGGAAATGGTCCTGAGATTGTGCTGAGTGGTTTGATAGTCTTCCTGATGATCTAGGTCTGTGAGACCATTCAGTTCTGCATCTACATCTCCTTTGACCTTGGTCAGCTTCCTTTATAATATATGGCCCAACTAAGCAATCAGCCCCAAGTCAATTAGATAACCCAACAGCCTCATGTTCCAAAAACAATTGAAGACGGACTTCAAGATATTTGTATGCACAAGGGCCAAAATCAGATTAATGTAAATATGATAAAGCTACTCAGTAGGACTGAGGGATAAATATGACTCTGAACTTATAGGATATTTTTGGCTTCAATTAGGATTTTAAAAACCTACTTGATTTTTTTTTTTATACATATACACATTGTATTCATTTCCTACACCTGCCATAACATAGTGCCACAAAAACTGACTGACTTAACAGAACTTTTTTCCCCTTACAGTTCTGGAGACCAGAATTCTGAAATCCAGATGTTGGCAGGGCCTTGCTTCCTCTGAAACCCTTCTGTGCCCCAACTATTCCTAGGTTTTTGTGGTTTGTCAGCAGACTTCAGCCATCCTCAGTCTATAGATGCATCACTCTAATCCCGTGTCTTTACATGGTGTTCTCCCTGTGTGTCTTCACATCATCTAACCTCTATGTGTGTTTGACTGTATTCAAATATCCCTTTTCTATAAGGACACTAGTCATACTGGATTAGGCCTATCCTAATGACCTCACTTGACTTGATTACTCCTGTAAAGGCCAGATTTCCAAATAAAGTCACATTCTGCAGTACTGGAGACTAGGAAGAACTTCAACATAAATAAATAAAGGAGAAAAAATGGAGACAAAAGACTTGTACTCTAAAAGTATAAGATACTGATAAAAGAAACTGATGACTGAAACAGATGGAAAGATACACATACATGTATGTATATTTTCTTGGATTGGAAGAATCAATGCTTTCAAAATGACTATATCACCCAAGGCAATCTACAAACTCAATGCAATCCCTATCAAACTATGAATGGCACTTTTCACAGCACTAGAGCAAAAAAAATTTTAACTTTGTATGGAAACACAAGGATCCTCAATAGTCAGAGCAATCCTGAGAAAGAAAAATGGAGCTTGAGGATTCAGGCTTCTTTACTTCAAACTATATGACAAAGCTACAGCCATCAAAACAGTATGATACTGGTGGAAAAAGGAAATATAGATCAATGGAATAGGGAAGAAAGCCCAGAAATAAACCCACACACCTATGGCTAATTAATCTATGACAAAGGAAATGCAAATATACAATAGAGAAAAGAAAATTTCTTCAATAAGTGGTGTTGGAAAAACTGTACAGCTACATGTAAAAAAATGAGATTAGAATATTCCCCAACACTATATACAAGTAAACTCAAAATGGGTCAAAGATCTAAATGTAAGGTCTGATACTATAAATATCTTGCAGAAAAATGTAGGCAGAATCATCTTTGACATAAATTGTAGCAAAATATTTGCAAACAAAATGACAGACAAGGAGTTAACCTCCGAGATATTCAAACAGCTCATGCAGCTCTATATCAAAGAAAACAAAACAACCCAATCAAAAAATAGACAGAAGCTCTAAATAGACATTTCTCCAAAGATGACATATAAATGGACAAAAAGCACATGAAAAGATGTTCAATATCACTAATCATTAGACAAATGGAAATTAAAATTACAATGAGGTATCACCTCAACTGGTCAGAATGGCCATCATCAAAATATCCACAAGCAAAAATGCCAGAGAGGTATGTAGAAAAGAGAATCCTCCAATGCTGCTGGCAGGAACGTAAATTGGTACAACCACTATGGAGAAGGGTATGGAGGTTCCTTTAAAAACTAAAAGCAGAACTACCATATGATCCAGCAATTTCACACCTAGGCATACATCCAGAGAAAACCATAATTCAAAAAGATACATGCATCCCAGTGTTCACTGCCATATTATTTACAATAGTCAAGACATGGAAGTAACCTAGATGTCCATCTACAGATGGATGGATCAAGTAGATATATATATCACACATATATATATATTCATATATATATATGAATATTACCACAAATATATACACACCATATATATATATATATATATTACTCAGACATTAAAAAGAATGAAATAATACCATTTGCAGCAACATGGATGGACCTTGAGATTATCATATCAATACTAAGTGAAGCCAGATAAAGACAAATCATGTGATATCACTATTATGTGGAATTTTGAAAAATGATGCTTATAAATAAGCTTATTTATAAAACAGAAACAAGCTTACAGATATCAAAAACAAATGTATGGTTACTAGAGGGGAAATGTGAGGGGAAGGGATAAACCAGGAGTTTGGGATTTAAATACACACACAACTGTATTCAAGATAGGTAACTAACAAGCACCTACTGTATAGAGTGCTGAGAACACTACTCAATATTCTCTGATAACCTACATGAGAAAAGAAACTGCAAAAGAATGAATATAACTGAATCACTTTGCTCTGAAACTGTCACAACATTTTAAATCAACTATCAGTTCAGTTCAGTTGCTCAGTCGTGTCCGACTCTCTGCGACCCCATGAATCGCAGCACGCCAGGCCTCCCTGTTCATCACCATCTCTCAGAGTTCACCCAGACTCACATCCATTGAGTCCGTGATGTCATCCAGCCATCTCATCCTCGGTCGCCCACTTCTCCTCGTGCCCCCAGTACCTCCCAGCATCAGAGTCTTTTCCAATGAGTCAACTCTTTGCATGAGGTGGCCAAAGTACTGGAGTTTCAGCTTTAGCATCATTCCCTCCAAAGAAATCCCAAGACTGATCTCCTTCAAAATGGACTGGCTGGATCTCCTTGCAGTCCAAGGGACTCTCAAGAGTCTTCTCCAACACCACAGTTCAAAAGCATCAATTCTTTGGCACTCAGCCTTCTTCACAGTCCAACTCTCATATTCATACATGACCACAGGAAAAACCATAGCCTTGACTAGACGGACCTTAGTCGGCAAAGTAATATCTCTGCTTTTGAATATGCTATCTAGGTTGGTCATAACTTTTCTTCCAAGGAGTAAGCGTCTTTTAATTTCATGGCTGCAGTCACCATCTGCAGTGATTTTGGAGCCAAAAAAATAAAGTCTGACACTGTTTCCACTGTTTCCCCATCTATTTCCCATGAAGTGATGGGACCGGATGCCATGATCTTCATTTTCTGAATGTTGAGCTTTAAGCCAACTTTTTCACTCTCCTCTTAACTATATGCCAATAAAATTAATAAAATTAACCCCTCAAAATACTTATAACAGTATATAAAGGCATAGATATGATCATATGCATAGATTTTTATTTCCAGTCAAGTTTTGCTCTTATTTTCATTAACTTGGCTCTCTCTCTCCCTTCTCTTTCATTCTTCACTTCTTCAGCCATGCCTCCTTCCTCAGTTGAGGCAATTACTTTTTACAACTTAATACAACCTTCCATACTTCTCTGTACCATATAATCTTACCCACACACATACAGATTTTTATTTTCCCCTTGAGAATAGGATATTACATGCACTTTTTTCCATCTTTGCTTACTCAAATGTACCTTGTGGGAATTCTCTCCAAATTATCCGGTTTAGCTATAATATATTTTTTTATTGAAACAAGAAAAAGATTCCTTTGTGTTGATATATCATAAATTATTAAGTTATTATTCTGTTGGTGGGCATTCCCTTTTTTCTTGTTTCTCCCCTCTGAATGCTGCTGCTATAAACTCCTTGAAAATATATCCTCAAGCTGCTGGTTTTATTTCTAAGGGCTACCTTCCCAGGAATATAACTGTTGGGTCAACGGGTACATGTACTTTTAATTATAGTAGATGCCAGAAGATTTTTAGCACATCACATTTCACCAGCAAAATATAAGAGTATGCTCCCCCTTTAACTCCATCAGCATATGGTATTATGGCTCTTTCTGCCAGTTTAAGTATAAAATAGTTTTTTATAGTTTACTTTGTTTTTCTCTGACAACTAGTGAATTCAAGCATCTTCTGAAATGTTTGCTGGTTTCTTGGCCATTTGAATTTATTCAGTAAATTGTTCACTTGTATCCTTTGAGCATCTTTCTCCCATTTTGTCTTTTTCTCTGATTTAAGACTTTGAATTTTTATGTATAAGCGTTGCCACTTGCATTACATATGTATTGCCATTTACTGACTCACTAATTTTTAAATCACACACAACTATATTTTTCTTTATAGTTTTTGGTCCTGGTTTTAAAAGGTTTCATCCACCCCTGGAATATATATGTAGCCAACCAGGTTTTCAAACAATTCCTTCACTGTCTTTTTACATTTAAACGTTTAATCTATTTGAAATAGATTTTCCACATATAATATTTAATGCAAGAGACAACTCTGTTTATTTTCTTCCAAATGAAGAGTCAGCATTATCTATTATATATATTACATCTTTTCTTCATTGTTATATACTAATATTAAATTTCCTTTCAAATTGAGATTTGCATCTAGCTCTAATAGCTAATTCAAAGAAGAAACACACAAGTCTAAAAAGGAAGCCACTATTGTAGCCATGGGAATTTTAGGGTGGTAGGAATTTAGGCAACTTATTATTCTTCCTTTGGCTTAGCTGTGTATTTTGATTTTTCCTATAATGACTGTGCAGTACTGGTTTGACAAAAGTGAATAAAGGAGAAAAAAACACAGTAAACACAACTAGTTTCATCATCTATAGTGTCCTAGGACAAAAACAAACTGTAACTAGGGAACAGCACTACATTCCTGGAATGGAGAATCAAGAAGGGTTCCTCCCTGGGGGGAGGAGAGAAGGGAAATATGATAGGGGTGTTCCCAGGAGATCCTAGAAAATCTCTTTAAAGGCCAATTGGCCCCTAAAGGGAGGGCTTGATTAAGTTTTGGGAAGTCATTTCCTTCATCCAATGAGCTCATTGTGAAATAGGTTGTAAGGTGAGGATTTAAAATGCGATTAACAGGCATCACCAGCTTAATTGATTGAAAGAGTAGGTTGCTTTGAGCTGATGCAATAACTACTGGGCTGAGTGTTCTGTTAGAATGTGTAAAATGATGCAATTATTGCCTGTGTTGAACAGCAGCTCAATCACTGGCAGCAATTTGTATGCTTCAAACAATACCTTGAATTGGAGATTAAAAGGCACATTCAAATGATGTGAAAGTGACCGGATTCTGGTAACCCCAGGGCACAGCATCTGTCCCTAAGTGATAAGGTCAGTTAAAACCCTCAAGTCTCCATAAAACTCCCTCAGCAAGAGTAAAAGCCCTGCAGTACATTTGCAGAGTCAGGGTTGTTGGCTCCCAGGGCCAAGTGCTCACCAGCAGCACAGCCCAAAGCAACCCAGCCAGACCCCCGACTTCTCTAGCTGATGGTCATCCTAGTGAAGGTCAAAGGGTGAGAGCTGGGCAAAAATCTTCAACACTTCCCTGCAAGGCCTGGGACTGTGGGTGTTAAGAGAGTTATCTGCAGATCAAAGTGCATACCAGAATTCCAGTTCAATCAGGAGAAAATGTACAACAACCAGGAATAGTTTCTCCAAATCCACTTATAACAAGCAGAGCACCACATTTCTTGGCACTGCCTGGAAGATGCTCCCCAGATAGTGCACACAGCAAGATGCCAAAGCTGGGCTCAGTAAAACTAACCGGGTGGGAGGTCAGAACTTTGTGGTCCAAGGTAGCTATTCTCCAAAGGCATGCCAACATATGGTTAAAGTTTAGTATTAGGAATTCATCACCTTCAAGGAACCTTCCTTGGAACAGTATTCTCACATCTGAGTCCCTGATAATTAGTGACCTGCTTGATGATTCTTTGGAAGAGAGCTTTCTATAATGACAGTGAAATACAAAACTATATGCATTGGCAGTCAGCCAAGCTGGGGGAAGGGATTACATCCTCTCATGGCAGCTGAAGGGCCGCATGGGATCTGGATGGAGGCCTTCTTGTGGGAAGGGGGCGTGGTGACAGTGCAACTCTGGTCTTCTCCGTTACCCCTCAGATCTTGAGGCTCTAGTGTTTCACTTTATCATCGTCTTAATCATTACAGTCGTGAACATTTTGAAGCAGGTGTTCTCACATAGCCACCTTGAGCATTAAACAGTAAAAGCTGCAATTAAGCTCCTAACACTCTTTCAACTTAGAGAAATAAAACAGATGTTCCTGGTGTGCCTTCCAAGGTAAACTGGCCAGGAGATAAGTGCCTCATTAAATACTTGGAAGTATCTTCCAAAAACTTTATCTTTGATTTTGGAATCCTTTGTTTTGAATCCATTATTTATCTCAAAAATGGGTAAGATCAAAAGGGCTTCAGTTTCTTTTCCAGATGACTGCTATTATTTTTACTTCCCATCAATTAAGGCAGTTTTTTCCCTTGTTACTGGTTTTTGTTTGGTTTTTCCTTTTTACTATTTTCCCCCTTCTGCCAGGGTTGTTTGTTACAGTATAGTCTTTTCAAACATGGCATATGACGTTTGAATCCCAGACGTACCAGACCATAATTCAGATCAAACTAGCTTTGAATCCAGTGAGAAACTTCCTTAATGCACACAAAGTGGACCTGTAAGAAGTCCTTTAAACACTAGTGCTTCTATAGACTAACTTTAGCTGCACTAAGCCCAGTGTTCTAACATTCAATGGATGTGAACGCCTCTCCATCTGCATGGAAAAACTTAGCCAAATATTAGATATTTCCAGGTGTTTGTTATCTTTCCTTTTCTTCTTTGCCTTTAGCTTCTCTTCTTTTCTCAGCTATTTGTAAGTCTTCCTCAGACAACCATTTTGCCTTTTTGCATTTCTTTTTTGTGGGAATGATCTTGATCACTGCCTCCTGTACAATGTCACGGACCTCTGTCCATAGTTCTTAAAGCACTCTGTCTATCAGATCTAATCCCTTGAATCTTTTTGTCACTTCCACTGTATAATCATAGGGGATTTAATTCAGGTCATATCTGAATGGTCTAGTGGTTTTCCCTCCTTTTTTAAATTTAAGTCTGAATTTGGCAATAAGGAGTTCATAATCTGAGCCACAGTCAGCTCCCAGCCTTGTTTTTGCTGACTGTACATAGGTTCTCCATCTCTGGCTGCAAAGAATGTAATCAATCTGATTTCAGTATTGATCATCCAGTGATGTCAGCATGTAGAGTTGTCTTGTATGTTGTTGGAAGAGGATGTTTGCTATGACCAGTGCATTCTTTTGGCAAAGCTCTATTTGCCTTTGATCTGCTTTGTTTTGGACTCCAAGGCCAAATTGCATGTTACTCCAGGTAGCTCTTGACTTTCTACTTTTGCATTCCAGTCCCCTATAATGAAAAGGATATCTTTTTAGGATGTTAGTTCTAGTAGGTCTTGTAGATCTTCATAGAACTATTCAACTCTTCTTCAGCATTACTGGCTGGGGCAGAGACTTGGATTATTGTGATACTGAATAGTTTGCTTTGGAAACGAACTGAGATCATTCTGTTGCTTTTGAGATTGCATCCAAGTACTGCATTTGGGACTCTTGCTGACTATGATGGCTACTCCATTTCTTCTAAGGGATTCTTGCCCACAGAAGTAGATAGCCATTACATCTAATTAATGGATGGTTAAATTCAGCCATTCCAGTCCATTTTATTTTGCTGATTCTTAAAATGTCGACATTCATTCTTGCCATATCTTGTTTGACGACTTCCAATTTGCCTTGATTTATAGACCTAACATTCCAGGTACTTACTCAATATTGCTCTTTATAGCACTGGATTTTACTTCTCTTACCTGTCGCATCCACAACTGGCTGTTGTTGTTGCTTTGGTTCTGTCTCTTCATTTTTTTGGAGTTATTTCTCCACTCTTCTCCAGTAGCATATTGGACACCTATTGACCTGCGAGTTCATCTTTCACTGCCATATCTTTTTGCCTTTTCATACTGAAAGGTTGTTGTTGAATCACGACAGGGGATTCTTGGCCCCTGGAGGAGAAGAATTCAATCTGGGGCCAGAGACAAGGCTTGATCGCTCAGAGCTTTTGTGTAATAAAGTTTTATTAAAGTATAAAGGAGATAGAGAAAGCTTCTGACATAGACATCAGAAGGGGGCAGAAAGAGTGCCCCCTTGTTAGTGTTAGCACGAAGTTATATACTCTCCAATGAATGCAAAGAATGTCTGGAGGTTGTAAAGACCTCACCAGACCTACTCCCATAATTTACATTTTAAGATAACAGAATTAGCCAGAAGGTTTAATCCAGAGACTATCCTCAGGCAGAATACAATGTTGTTATATAATCCTAAGGAATGTAGAGGAGGAAAAAAGTTTGTCCTTTTCTTCCTCCTTGAGAGTTCCAGACTCCTCTCTCCTTGGAGACCCCTAGACTTCTTATCAATCTGCTTTGGAAATGACTCTCTCAATACTGTTCATGGGGTTTTCAAGGCAAGAAAACTGAAGTGTTTTGCCATCCCTTTTCTAATGGACTACATTTTGTCAGAACTCTCTGCCGTTACCCATCTGTCTTGGGTGGCCCTACACAGTATGGCTCATAGTTTCATTGAGCTAGACAAGGCTAGGGGCCATGTGATCAGTTTGGTTAGTTTTCTGTGGCTGTGGTTTTGATACTGACTGCCCTCTGATGGATAAGGATAAGAGGCTTGTGGAAGCTTCCTGATGAGAGAGACTCAGGGGGAAACTGAATCTTGTTCTGATGGGTGGGGCCATGTTCAGTAAAGCTTTAACCCAAATTTCTGTTGATAGGCAGGGCTGTGTTCCCTCCCTATTTGCTTGACCTGAGGCCAAATATTGAAAGCCTTCCTCAATGCAAAGAAATAGAGAAAAATAGTAGAATGAGAAAGACTAGAGATATCTTCAAGAAAATGAGAGATACCAAGGGAACATTTCATGCAAAGATGGGGACAACAAAGGACAGAAATGGAATGGAACTAACTGAAGCAGAAGAGATTAAGAAGAGGTGGCAAAAATACACAGAAGAACTATACAACAAGGATTTTTATGACCCAGATAACCATGATGGTGTGATCACTCACCTAGAGCCAGACATCTTGGAATGCAAAGTCAAGTGGCCTTAGGAAGCATCACTATACAAAACTAGTGGAAGTGATGGAATTCCAGTTGAGCTATTTCAAATCCTGGAAGATGATGCTGTGAAAGTGCTACATTCAATATGCCAGCAAATATGGAAAACTCAGCAGTGGTCACAGGACTGGAAAAAGTCAGTTTTCATTCCAATCCCAAAGAAAGGCAATGCCAAGGAATGTTCAAACTACTGCACAGTTGCACTCATCTCACACACTAGCAAAGTAATGCTCAAAATTCTCCAAGACTTGCTTCAACAATATGTGAACTTCCAGATGTTCAAGCTGGATTTAGAAAATGCAGAGGAACCAGAGATTAAATTGCCAACATCACTGGATCATCAAAAAAGCAAGAGAGTTCCAGAAAAACATCTACTATTTCTTTATTCATTATGCCGAGGCCTTTGACTGTGTGGATCACAACAAACTGTGGAAAATTTTAAAGAGATGGGAAAACCAGACCACCTGACTTGCCTCCTGAGAAATCTGTATGCAGGTCAAGAAGCAACAGTTAGAACTGGACATGAAACAACATATTGGTTCCAAATCAGGAAAGAAGTATGTCAAGACTGTATATTGTCACCCTGCTTATTTAATTTATATGCAAATCATGTGAATTGCTGGGCTGGAGGAAGCACAAGCTGGAATCAAGATTGCTGGGAGAAATATCAGTAACCTCAGATATGCAGATGACACCACCCTTATGATGGAAAGTGAAGAAGAACTAAGAGCTTCTTGATGAAAGTGAAAGAGGAGAGTGAAAAAGTTGGCTTAAAATTCAACATTCAGAAAACTAAGATTACAACATCAGATTCTATCACTTCATGCAAATAGATGGGGAAACAATGGAAACAGTGACAGACTAGGTTTTTGGGCTCCAAAATCACTGCAGATAGTGACTGCAGCCATGAAATTAAAAGATACTTGTCCCTTGGAAGACAAGCTATGACCAACTTAGACAGCATATTAGAAAGCGGAGACATTATTTTACCAACAAAGGTCCATCTAGTCAAAGCCATGGTTTTTCCAGTAGTCATGTATGGATGTAAGAGTTGGACTATAAAGAAAGTTGAACACCAAAGAACTGATGCTATTGAACTGTGGTGTTGGAGAAAACTCTTGAGAGTCCTTTGGACAGCAAAGAGATCCAACTAGTCTATCCTAAAGGAAATCAGTCCTGAATATTCATTGGAAAGACTGACGCTGAAGCTGAAACTCCAGTACTTTTGCCACCTGATGCGAGGAGCCTAGTCATTGGAAAAGACCCTTATGTTGGGAAAGATTGAAGGCAGGAGGAGAAGGGGACAACAGAGGATGAGATGGTTGGATGGCATCACCAAATCGATGGACATGAGTTTGAGTAGGCTCCAGGAGTTATCAATGGACAGGGAAGCCTGGCGTGCTGCAGTCCATGGGGTTGCAAAGAGTTGGATACAACTGAGTGACTGAACTCAACTGAACTGATGTGTTTGTTATAAGCTGTATGAAAGAAAAGTGGGCACAGTGTTCTTTCACGACTGGAACTTACATCTGACATGTGATGCATGCAGTGAATTGTTGAACAGACCCAGGTGTGCCAGAGCCTAATTCAGATACAAATTCAGCTTTAAATCATCACCAAACACTTGACAGCAGGTGAGAACATAAATTGCCTCTTTAAGAGACAGAGTGGACTTGTCTAAAGTTCCAGGCCTCAGAGCACCAAGAGAGTTTATAAATCCCAGCATCCTTAGTTCCTGTGAGTGAGTCTTGGTCTCCAGGGTTGAGAACTCAGTGTCTTGCAAAGTCGACCTTTCCACTTGGGAGAATTTGGGTTTTCCTGACATGATGGGATAAAGCGATGCAGCAGCCAGTGCTCTCCATTCCCCCACCCCTGACCCACACAGACTTGCCTTGTCCCCACATAGCCCTACCCGTCATATCTGTTCTCTGGCTTTGCTGGAAGGGCTGAGGGGAGGATGTGGAGCCTTGAAGTGGGCAACCTGGTATTGAGAGCAGCAGAGGATATGAGAGGGTAGAACTGGACAGAGTAACAGGGCATCTGAGGAAGTGCTGCTCAAGAAGCCTGCACAGCCTTCATGTGGAACAAAAGAAACAAGCCAAGGGCTTCAGTTGCTCTGACCCATCTTGGAGACAGGCAGCACCTCCTCTTACCAGCTACTTTTTACCCATTCTCCCTTCACCAATTAAGCAGCTTGACTTTCTTAGGGGTGAGGGTTGTCACATGAACCTTGACTCTGAGGTTTGGGTGGAGAACTCCTATTTTCTCCTCCTCTACTTTTTCCACACTGTTCTCCAGGGTCAGAGAAAGCCAGTCCCTGGAGTGTGCTGGGGAGGAGGCTGGTTTCAGCCAAGCAAGCGGCTAAACCATAGGGTGTGACCTGGGATGGCAACGATGTGGCCCTCAGAGCCTGCGCTGGGAGGCCAGGAATGGAGTCAGAATTCTAACCATGTGCTGGGAATCTAGGGCTGGCTGGCTTCAGTCATTATTAAGTTCTTTATTATCTTTTACTAGCTCATCTGGCAGAGAAGGCAAAGGCACCCCACTCCAGTACTCTTGCCTGGAAAATACTATGGGTGGAGGAGCCTGGTGGGCTGCAGTCCATGGGGTTGCAAAGAGTTGGACATGACTGAATGACTTCACTTTCACTTTTCACTTTCATGCACTGGAGAAGGAAATAGCAAGCCACTCCAGTGTTCTTTCATGGAGAATCCTAGGGACAGCAGAGCCTGGTGGGCTGCCATCTATGGGGTCACACAGAGTCAGACACAACTGGAATGACTTAGCAGCAGCAGCTCATCTGGGCTAGGATTTCGCTTCTTGCAAGCAAAATCTGCCATTTTGACCATGTCACTTTGGGGACTAAGTCACATGACTGAAAAGTAACTCTTGAAGCTTTCTCTCAATGACACTGTTCCCTTGGAATCTGCAGAACAAATCTCTCCTGCCAGACAGGTGACTCTTGTCAGTGTCTCTCTCTAGCCTTTTCTCCAGACCAACTCTCCCAGTTCCTTTATGCTTTTATGGTATTTACTCAAAGAACACAAAGGTGAAAGATCAGATGCCAAGTTCCCTCCTCAGAAGGACGTAGAGCTCCTTACCTGAGTTGTTTTCCTTCCCTTTGGAAAAATAAAGACTAGTTGAAGCTCCTAGTGCTGTGCTTAGTCACTCAGCTCAGTCATGTCCAACTCTTTGTGACCCCATGGACTGTAGCCCTCTAGTCTCCTCTGTCCATGGGGATTCTCCAGGCAAGGAGACTAGAATGGGTTGTCATGTCCTCCTCCAGGGGATCTTCCCAACCCAGGGATCGAACCCGCATCTCCTGCATCGGCAGACAGATTCTTTACCATCTGAGTCAACAGGGAAGCCCTGAAGCTCCTAGGTATTCACTTCAAAATGGGTATTCTGACCACACAGGGCCACATGAGCCACTACTGGTGGTTCTTTCCTGTAAGTCACATCAGCTTTACCTAGGTCACTTACTGCTTATACATAAGCTTACAAATAACATACGCTGATCTTTTCTAAGTTACAGAAAACCATTTTGCAAGTGTTCTCTTGAACAGCAGTGCTCTTGCCTACTACCCACTGGCCTTCTCTGAAGATGGGAAGAAAGGAGAGGACGTGTCAGGGCATTGACCAACAAATGAACAATCCTCCATTAGTGCTACAACAGGACAAGCATAGGGACCACTGGGTTGGATGAGAAGATCCTCAGAGTACAGGACTGTATCATATTTGCAGAACCTGGTTCAGAGCCTTGCAAACTAGGAGCTCAATCTATGAATCAAGAATGAATGATGAGCAAACCAATGAATGAAGAGTGTGTGCATTCTTGGGGCAATAAGGAGGGTAATGTGATAAGAGCAAGGGCGCCTTGCATCGTAAGAGAAGGTGGCAGTAGATGATACTGTGGAGTCAGAGAATGAAGAGCCATGAATACCAGGAAGGAACCCTGGTTGGGATTAGCCTGTATGGCAGCAGGAGAAATGAGCTGTGTCATTGAGATCCCAGAACCCTAACCCCAGATCCACCATTAACTCTGTCACTTCCCCTCTCAACAGCTGCAGTTTCTTCTCAGATAAAGTGAGTCAATCAGAATGTGGGTTTCTCTCCCATCTAGAATTGAGAGATAAGACTTGCAGGCATCTAGTAGGACACAGAGCACCACTGGCAACTTCAAAGCCCGTGTGCCAGGTGGTGCTTCCCTACACACTTTCTAGCACATGATGTCCCACTGCTTTACGTTCATCTTTATCCTCCAGTCTGACTCTTCTCAAAGTTAAAGGCTTTATCGTACTTTTTGTGTACTTATGTGATGCTTAGCATATCAATAAATTGAGAATTACAAACTGGCAGCCCATGGACTCCATCCAACCTGCAGAGTATGAATATTTATTAATACTTTGGCTAAGGGATGTTGTAGGCAGCATAATGATGTCTGAAAGACCCTCACATCCTAATCCCCAGAATCTGTCATCTAACATCTTCCATGGCAAAGGAGATTTTGCAGATGTCATTAATTTTTTTTAAATAGTGAGATTATCCAGGAGTATTTGGTTGATCCCAATAGGGCTTTCCAGGTGGCACCAGTGGTGCCATGTATCTGCCACATGCATCTACCAGGAGACACAAGAGACACAGATTCAATCCCTGGATTGAGGATATCCCTTGAAGAAGGAAATGGGAAATCCCATCAACAGAGGAGCCTGGTGGATTACAATCTGAGGGCTTGCAAAGAATTGGACATGACTGAGTGCCGTGCACACACAATATAATCACAGGACTTAGAAAATGGAAGGGAAAGACAGAGCCAGAACCAGAGAGATCGCCTCATGAGAAAGACTCAACTGCCCATCACTGGCTTTGAAGATGGAGAAGGGGGCTATGAGCCAGGGAATATAGGTGGCCCCTAGAAACTGAAAACAAATTCTCTCCTAGAGCATCCACAAAGAACACAGCCCTGCTAGCACCCTAATTTTAGCCCAGTGAGATTCACTTCAGATTTCTGACTTTCAAATAATAAATTAAAAATAACAACAATCATAATAAACTTATATTGTTTCCAGCCATTAGGCCTGTCATAATCTGTTACGGAAATAACACGGGAGAAAAATCTGAGAGCCTTAGGCAGGACAGGCCCTCCCTATGCCAGTCAGGTCTATTACTTCTGATTGTTCACCACTAGGGCTGATTTACTCATTTCTGCTACATTTGTGACTTGTGCTTGAGCCACTGTCATCCTTCAAGTTACTAATTGGATACCAAGAACACAAGGCTAGGTATCAGGAGAAGACTGTGGCCCTTAATTCTTTCAAAAACTGGTGAAAGGATTGGTTGACCTCATTTGGCCCCCTTTCCTTGTCAATAGAATTAAGGGGTGATATGAGACAGTCTTCAAGGACTCCTACTCTAGAGGGTCTTGGTTCTACTACTAAATAGTGATGGTTCACTACCCTTTCACCAGCATAGAATTTGGGTTTCAATGCTGCAGTGACTATTGCTGTCCTAGTGATTGGGATATAAGTAGCTCCCAGTACCTTCTCTGGTCACTCTGGGTGGCAGCAGTCAGCAAACACTGACCAAGTGCCAGCCCAAGGACCTGCACAGCATGGGAAGAACAAAGACTTGGGTGCTCATCCTTGAGCTTGCTATACAGATGCAGTGATAGAAGAGGCCACAATGACCAGACGTAAATTCTGTGTAGCACCAGAGGCATTTACTTTTGTTAAAAGCAACTAAATAATTGAGCAATGCATCATGAACAAACTCTGTTTGTTGTCTATACAGTCAAGGAATGAAAGGTCTTCCATTGTCTGCCCCTCAGGCTCTTCCCTATCTCTCCTCTTCCCTAACATTCCAAGGTATGGATATTGTGTGTGTGCGTGTGCATGCACGTGCTCAGTTGTGTCTGTTTGCGACTCCATGAACTGCAGCCTGCCAGGCTCCTCTGTCCATGAAATTTTCCAAGTAAGAATACTAGAGCAGGTTGCCATTTCCTACTCCAGGGGATCTTCCTCACTCAGGGATTAAACCCTCTTGCATTGTAGGCAGATTCTTTACCATCCTGTAGCTGTTCATTATTGCTTTTCTTTCTTCCTAATAGAAGTAGTGGTATGTATTAAAGATGAGCAATTTTTTTTTCTCTACACTGGACTTAGACCAGAGCAGGAAGGTTGAAATACAAAAGCAGAACATAGAATATTCTAGGAAATAGAAAAGGTGGTAAGAGTGTTCCCAAACTCAGTTCAAAGCAACCTGCTTGACATTTTCCCACTCTGAGGGAATTTCTTCCTTAGGTGTCTTGATCAGCTAGTGTTGGGGCTTGACTATCTTGCTAAATCAGAGTCTTTCCCAGTAAATTTTTTTAATGGCCTTGATTTTTTGACTGGTAAAACTCTTATCTTAAAAAAAGGAATAATGTCCCTTACTGTCATTTACAGGCAGTAAAATGAGTCAGGTTCTAGGTCAATGGCCCCTATCCCTTCAGGTTCTAGTTCCCAAGCTGTTCTGAAGGGCTACTAGATTTCCTGCCAAGGGGAGCTTGTGACGTTCTAGAGGTACAACTCACAGCATCCACGGAATAGACAATCTTATTTTATCCTGTGACCCTACCTGCTTATATACTGAGATAGGCATCTATAGATCTGCAAGAGAGAAGAGGAGTTCACAGCTCCAAATATTTTTCCATTACCATGTAGTAGAGGGCAAATCTCCTGGCTGTGAGAAGATTGCAAAATAGACATTGGAGACATACATGGTCTCTGATTTGAATTCATTTCTGACTGAAGCCCGTATTCTACTCACCAGTAGGAAATGTCATCCCTCCTTCTCCCACCTGTGATGTGCTTTCATTCTGGATTCCAGCAAAGAGTCAACACATCTAGAGTGGGAGTGAGACATCTACTGTCCAAGTCCACCTGGGGCCACAGGTTGGTGATCTCTGCCTCTTGTGTCCCACCCTTGGGGCACAGAATGTTCTGACCAGTCTGTTTATGGCCCTTTTGCCTCAATACACCATGCACCACTCCCTGGAGTCCTGATGCCCCCAAGGTACTGCCCACGGCCTCCTTCCTACTGTGCCTGGACCTCCGTCCTCTCTCCTCTCCCTCTTGCCCTGGAGAGAGTGACCTTTCTCCAACATGAGAGTGAAGCTATAGGTAACCTAGATAGCTAACCTTCAAGACAGCTTCTTATATCAGCAAATCCACTTCTCTCTCTTAATTCTCCCCAGTCCCCCGGGAATCATTTTTGGAAAACAAAAGCTGGAAAGACTGCTAAGTCACTTCCGCTTTCCAGCCTGCCTTATACTTCTTGAGATAATGTACATGGAATAGACTCTCAGTTTGAATGAAGGAAGGAGAAAAATACATGGAGAAAAGACCCAAATACCATAAAACAATATCTAGCCACAACAGGCACTCTTCTAAACAGCAACCCAGGAAAGGTTGCCAACACTGGCCTCCTGAAAGGCAAGTATGCTGTGAATGCACCTTTCTACTGCTTCAATGCTTTCCCAGCATCAAGAACACAAAAAAAGAAACTCAGTGTTCTTTCTTCTTTCTTACTGGCGTCACAACACAAAAGGCTGAATTCAAAAGCTTTCTGTTCGAAAAGCTAAGTTTCTCCTCTCCTTATCTTACTGTTTTATTGTGTAGCAGAAGCACCCCTCACCTCTTATCAAGGTTCATAATTCTATACACTTATCTCAAGAATTCATCTCCTTTGCCTTGAGCTAAAAATATCTGTTCATCATGTTCGGTTTTTTTCCATTTTAATAATGGAAAATTTCTTCCATTATTATTTCCATTTTAATAATGGTTCTTATTTAACCCAACATATTAAAAGGTACCATTTTAATATGTAACCAATATAAAATAAAGATATTTTACTTTTTTTGGTGTTAGGTCTTTATAATCTGGTGTGCATTCTAACCTATGACACATCTCCATCTGGACTAGCCATTTGTAGTTAGCAGCTACTTCAATTTTTTTGAAAATAACTGGCAACCTGAGAAATTAGTCTGGGTTATCTTGCTTAATCTAATGTACTAACTACAGAGCTCTGAATTTGACCACAGTGGCTCAGAAACAGAATTAATAAACTACTTGACATGGGCACATCAGCAAGGTGTCTGTTATAGAAATAGTAAGATGCAGGAGGGAACGGGAATTAAAAATAAGAATTTTTAACCAAAATATCTCCATCTGTACTTTACATAGAGATTTCAGAATATAAAGTAGAAGGTGTCAGGGAATTCAGAGTTCAGTCAGAGAAAATGTTCAAATTCTGAAGTATTTTGCACAGAAAGACTTACAAATGGGTTCTTTCAGAACTATGGGCAGTTGGTTGGAATTTGAAATGTATTTCATAAAAACATTATCAACTATAGTTTGCTTTCCAGGTGAGCCCAGAGATTCTATGTTTAAAACAAAGCAGAAAAACCTCAAAATTTCTCATTTCTCTTAAGGCCATTTTAATAGAGAAGGAAAGCTAAGAAAAAATGGACTTTCAAAGGTTTGAGATGGTTAGGGAATTAGCTTCTTTCATTATGTCCACTTTTACTTTCTTCTGTGTTCCTAGTCCTGTAGTGCTATGGCCAATAATCTGAGGGGATATCAGACACAATCACAGTCAATGGAATGCAGCTCAAAAGAGAAGAAAGGAGAATTTTTAGAGAAACAGGTAATTTGACAGAAAATTCAGAGAAATGGGAAACAGCCAAGGAGTAAAAGTGAGAGGCATGCTTGTGATAAAGGAGTTACCTGAGGTGTCCTTAATAGAACTGAGAAATGAAGAGAAAGTGCAAAATTACCCCAAGGAAGAGGAGGGATAGACGTGTGCAGAAATCAAAATCCAAATGTCTTTAGGACCAGGCCATGAGTGAAGGGAGTTGGCTGGGTATGAAAGAATAGGAAATAAAGGCAAACGGCAGAGTCCAGGAAATTTTAATTTTTTTTTTCCAAAATATCACTAAAAGTCAAAGCAAATCCAAACATGAACTGAGTTTTGTCTGCTGGCCACCTTTCAGCAAAGATTCTAAAAGCAGGATGTCTTGAGCCAAACTAGCTAGTTTCACATCCCTGCTTCATCACTTCATGGTTCTGTGACCTCAGTTTCTTTGTGTATATAAAAATTGTTCCCACTTCATGGGATTATTGTGAAAATTATGTAAGATACCATAAGTAAATGCTCTGCACAGGACCCAGCAGGCCTCAAACAGGTGCTCAGTAAGCATCCTGTAGAATATAATCCCCTTATCAATCAATCTGTTGCTGTTCTCACCATGCCTACTGTAGTGTCTGGCTCACAGTAGGCACTCAATGCTTGTTAGATGACTGAAAAGATGAAGGGAAGAAAAGTCATTACAGGAAAGGGACGCAGGGTTATAAAGTTCTCCATACTGACTTGGAGGCACTTCAGATTAGAATGATCACTAGGCTATATTGGAGGGAGTAGAGAGTATAATGATTTCAAGAATCCAAAAACATTTAAGAGCTAGAATGCACCTTACTTCTGCTCTGTGATGGTTAAATTTGTGTGTCCATTTGACCAAGTCATGAGATGCCTAGCTATCTCATTAAACCTTATTTCTGAGTTTATCTGCAGAAGGTGTTTCTGGAGAGACTGGCATTTGACTGAGTCAAGTAGGCTGAGTAATGTAAATTTTCCTTCCCAATATGGGAAATTTTGTTAGACCAGCTAAAAATATTGTTAGGCAGATTGGGCATCATCCAATTTGTTGATGGTCTAAATAGAACAAAAAGGCAGAGGAAGGTTGAACTTGTTCTCCGCTTCACTGCATGAGCTGAAACATGAATCTTTCCTGCCCTCAGCACTCTGACCTGAAGGTTCAGATTGGAATCTACACCATTGGCTCTCTCGTTCTCAAGCTTCTAAGCTACCACCAGCTTTCCTGAGTCTCCAGCTTGCAGATGGCACCAAGGGACCTCTCAGCATGCTTAGTCACATGAGCCAATAACATATAACTTTGTAAGTTTTACAGATATATAATCTACTGGTTCTGTTTCTCTAGAGAGCCCCAATACATAGTCTAAACCTGAAACCAACACCCAAAGAGACTAAACCAGGTGTGCAAACCAGGTAGCCATAATGAGGAAATAAAATTTGTATCTTTGCATGCTTCAAAATGCTATTTTGCATCAGAGAAATGCAAATTAAAACCACAATGAGCAATCATCTCACACCTGTCAGGATCACTATTATCAAAAAAAGAAAAAAAAAACAAGTAAATGTTGGCAAGGATGTGGGGGGAAATGAGAATGTTTGTGCACTGTTGGTGGGAATCTTAGATGGT
>SJYC01110843.1:0-29478 GCA_006408675.1 Madoqua kirkii | reverse complement strand
TTTTTTTCCATTTTAATAATGGAAAATTTCTTCCATTATTATTTCCATTTTAATAATGGTTCTTATTTAACCCAACATATTAAAAGGTACCATTTTAATATGTAACCAATATAAAATAAAGATATTTTACTTTTTTTGGTGTTAGGTCTTTATAATCTGGTGTGCATTCTAACCTATGACACATCTCCATCTGGACTAGCCATTTGTAGTTAGCAGCTACTTCAATTTTTTTGAAAATAACTGGCAACTGAGAAATTAGTCTGGGTTATCTTGCTTAATCTAATGTACTAACTACAGAGCTCTGAATTTGACCACAGTGGCTCAGAAACAGAATTAATAAACTACTTGACATGGGCACATCAGCAAGGTGTCTGTTATAGAAATAGTAAGATGCAGGAGGGAACGGGAATTAAAAATAAGAATTTTTAACCAAAATATCTCCATCTGTACTTTACATAGAGATTTCAGAATATAAAGTAGAAGGTGTCAGGGAATTCAGAGTTCAGTCAGAGAAAATGTTCAAATTCTGAAGTATTTTGCACAGAAAGACTTACAAATGGGTTCTTTCAGAACTATGGGCAGTTGGTTGGAATTTGAAATGTATTTCATAAAAACATTATCAACTATAGTTTGCTTTCCAGGTGAGCCCAGAGATTCTATGTTTAAAACAAAGCAGAAAAACCTCAAAATTTCTCATTTCTCTTAAGGCCATTTTAATAGAGAAGGAAAGCTAAGAAAAAATGGACTTTCAAAGGTTTGAGATGGTTAGGGAATTAGCTTCTTTCATTATGTCCACTTTTACTTTCTTCTGTGTTCCTAGTCCTGTAGTGCTATGGCCAATAATCTGAGGGGATATCAGACACAATCACAGTCAATGGAATGCAGCTCAAAAGAGAAGAAAGGAGAATTTTTAGAGAAACAGGTAATTTGACAGAAAATTCAGAGAAATGGGAAACAGCCAAGGAGTAAAAGTGAGAGGCATGCTTGTGATAAAGGAGTTACCTGAGGTGTCCTTAATAGAACTGAGAAATGAAGAGAAAGTGCAAAATTACCCCAAGGAAGAAGAGGGATAGACGTGTGCAGAAATCAAAATCCAAATGTCTTTAGGACCAGGCCATGAGTGAAGGGAGTTGGCTGGGTATGAAAGAATAGGAAATAAAGGCAAACGGCAGAGTCCAGGAAATTTTAATTTTTTTTTTCCAAAATATCACTAAAAGTCAAAGCAAATCCAAACATGAACTGAGTTTTGTCTGCTGGCCACCTTTCAGCAAGATTCTAAAAGCAGGATGTCTTGAGCCAAACTAGCTAGTTTCACATCCCTGCTTCATCACTTCATGGTTCTGTGACCTCAGTTTCTTTGTGTATATAAAAATTGTTCCCACTTCATGGGATTATTGTGAAAATTATGTAAGATACCATAAGTAAATGCTCTGCACAGGACCCAGCAGGCCTCAAACAGGTGCTCAGTAAGCATCCTGTAGAATATAATCCCGTTATCAATCAATCTGTTGCTGTTCTCACCATGCCTACTGTAGTGTCTGGCTCACAGTAGGCACTCAATGCTTGTTAGATGACTGAAAAGATGAAGGGAAGAAAAGTCATTACAGGAAAGGGACGCAGGGTTATAAAGTTCTCCATACTGACTTGGAGGCACTTCAGATTAGAATGATCACTAGGCTATATTGGAGGGAGTAGAGAGTATAATGATTTCAAGAATCCAAAAACATTTAAGAGCTAGAATGCACCTTACTTCTGCTCTGTGATGGTTAAATTTGTGTGTCCATTTGACCAAGTCATGAGATGCCTAGCTATCTCATTAAACCTTATTTCTGAGTTTATCTGCAGAAGGTGTTTCTGGAGAGACTGGCATTTGACTGAGTCAAGTAGGCTGAGTAATGTAAATTTTCCTTCCCAATATGGGAAATTTTGTTAGACCAGCTAAAAATATTGTTAGGCAGATTGGGCATCATCCAATTTGTTGATGGTCTAAATAGAACAAAAAGGCAGAGGAAGGTTGAACTTGTTCTCCGCTTCACTGCATGAGCTGAAACATGAATCTTTCCTGCCCTCAGCACTCTGACCTGAAGGTTCAGATTGGAATCTACACCATTGGCTCTCTCGTTCTCAAGCTTCTAAGCTACCACCAGCTTTCCTGAGTCTCCAGCTTGCAGATGGCACCAAGGGACCTCTCAGCATGCTTAGTCACATGAGCCAATAACATATAACTTTGTAAGTTTTACAGATATATAATCTACTGGTTCTGTTTCTCTAGAGAGCCCCAATACATAGTCTAACCTGAAACCAACACCCAAAGAGACTAAACCAGGTGTGCAAACCAGGTAGCCATAATGAGGAAATAAAATTTGTATCTTTGCATGCTTCAAAATGCTATTTTGCATCAGAGAAATGCAAATTAAAACCACAATGAGCAATCATCTCACACCTGTCAGGATCACTATTATCAAAAAAAGAAAAAAAAAACAAGTAAATGTTGGCAAGGATGTGGGGGGAAATGAGAATGTTTGTGCACTGTTGGTGGGAATCTTAGATGGTACAGCTATTATGGAAAACTGTATGAGTGTTCCTCAAAAAACTAATAGAACTACCATGTGATCTAGCAATCTGCTTTTGAGTATTTATCCAAAGAAATGAAAATTCTAACTCAAAAAGATATGTACCCCCACATTCACTGCAGGATTATTTACACCAGCCAAGATATGGAAACCACCTACCTGTTCACCAATGGTTGAATAAAGAAATCTGGCATATATGCACAATGGAGCATTATTCAGCCATAAAAAGAAGGAATTCTTGCCATTTCCAACAACAGAGATGAACTTCGAGGGCATTATGCCAAGTGAAATAAGTCAGATAAGACAAATACTCCTATATAATCTCTCTTACGTATAATCGACAAAATAATCACAAAACAAAAACCCAATTGCAAAGTCATAGATACAGAAAACAGATTTGTGGCTGCCAGAAGTTGGGTGGGGGTTAATAAGTGAAGGGAGTCTAAAGATAAAAAGAAGGAAAAATAATTTAGAGTATGATTAACACATCTTGGGAAAACTGATTCATGGGGATAAAACCCCTGGTAGGTTGGGGTGTACTAGAAGTAATACTAAGTACTTGCTCAAGGTAATAACCAGTTTTATTTTTTCAGAGCCATTAGCATTCTATGACATGATCCTTCAATCAGGAAATACATACAGAATATTTTTATCTAATCTAAAAAAGTTTTATCAACAAGCTTATGTATTCTCTGAGCAGTTCCCAAGATCACTGTTGCCAGGGCCTTTTTTTTTTTTTTTTTTTTTCACCATTAGCAATTTCACTTGGTAATTTTTCCCCATTATGTTTCATTGCATTGTCAGTTACTTGAGGGGAAAATGCCCTTACAGGAACTTGACCTCTGAACAACATAAGCAATGTGAACCAGATTTACCTTCCCACCTGAAACACCAAAAAAGTAAAGATGTATTTACAACAATGGTTCCCAAGACTTGGACATCAGGCTGGTAAGATAGTGACCTAAAGAGGTTGGGGTGGGGGACAAGGGTGGGGAGAATAAGGGGAGCCCTACAACTGCCCCTGTTCACTACATTGAGTTTATAGGCCATGGGACAGGGAGAGGAAACCCAGAGGGAGCCAGTAGACTCCCTGGGTTGAGAAAACAGAGTTGAGTCTAGGGAGACCAAGGCAGCATATATTCCAATAGATAGGTCTGCAGGGGGTCCTCCTTGAGTATTTAGCACACTACTCTAATGCAGAGGAGGAAACTGTTGGAGGCTGAGGACAGAACCACTTGAAAGAATTAAAGGAATATTCCTACAAGCCAGACTGGAAAAATCCACAGGGCACTGGTTAGAGTACTCAGAAAGTTTGCTCAATAATGAGCACTGATTAATAATTCTAGACAAAACCCTGCTATGATCTTGCCTAAAAAAGTTTAAGAGCCATGGATGGACCTTGACAGCACTAGATAAATGAAATAAGCCAGACAAATAATGCATAGCATCACTTAAAAAAAAACCCTACATATAAGCCAAACTTATAGAAACAGTAGAAAAGTGATTGCTAGGGAGTGGGCTAGGGGAGGGGTAAAGGAAAAAGGAGTTGTAAAAAGGGGACTAATTTTTATCTGTAAGTTAAATAAGTTTTAAGAATCCAAAGCAAAGCAAGGTACTATTTGGCTGATAATATAAGGTAATAAATGTTAACTAGATGACTGGGATTTTTTTTCACAATGTATATATGGTGATTTGATTTTGATTTCAAAAAACCAAATATGTGGTGATTTGATTTTTTAAAAAATCACCAATTGTGGTGATTTGTTAAACATATTTTATGTTTAAATATAATTTTATTTGTCAATTATACCTCAACAAAGCTGAAAAAAGAAAGAATGCTTAGGCACAAGATCTGAAAGGTTAAACTTCCTCCAATAACTTTGAGCCCAGAACATCAAGAGTATTCATAGAAACACAAAAGTATATCTAGTGTTCAACAATGTCCATTTCATAATGTGTGCTATCCAATAAAAACAGTTACGAGGCATGAAATAAACAGGAAAATATGACCCATAGTGAGAAGATATTAATCAAAAACCAAGAATCACCATACGTGTTGGAATTAATAAAGTACATTAAAATGGTTATATTGTGTTCCATATGATCAAAAAGCTATAGGAAAGGTGGAGTATACCAAGTAGAGATACAGATGGCATTTTTGAAAGACTCAACTCTCACATCCATACATGACTACTGGAAAAACCATAGCCTTGACTAGACGGACCTTAGTCAGCAAAGTAATGTCTCTGCTTTTGAATATGCTATCTAGGTTGGTCATAACTTTTCTTCCAAGGAGTAAGCATATTTTAATTTCATGGCTGCAGTCGCCATCTGCAGTGATTTGGGGGCCCCTCAAAATAAAGTCTAATACTGTTTCCACTGTTTCCCCATCTATTTCCCATGAAGTGATGGGACCGGATGCCATGATCTTCGTTTTCTGAATGTTGAGATTTAAGCCAACTTTTTCACTCTCCTCTTTTACTTTCATCAAGAGGCTTTTTAGCTCTTCACTTTCTACCATAAGGGTTGTATCATCTGCATATCTGAGGTTTGATATTTCTCCCAACAATCTTGATTCCAGTTTGTGTTTCTTCCAGTCCAGCATTTCTCATGATGTACTCTGTATATAAGTGAAATAAACAGGGTGACAATATACAGCTTTGACCCATTCCTTTTCCTACTTGGAAGCAGTCTGTTGTTCCATGTCCAGTTCTAACTGTTGCTTCCTGACCTGCATACAGATTTCTCAAGAGGCAGGTCAGGTGGTCTGGTATTCCCATCTCTTTCAGAATTTTCCACAGTTTATTGTGATACACACAGTCAAAGGTTTTGCATAGTCAATAAAGCAGAAATACATGTTTTTCTAGAACTCTCTTGCTTTTTCCATGATCCAATGGATGTTGGCAATTTGATCTCTGGTTCCTCTGCCTTTTGTAAAACCAGCTTGAACATCAGGGAGTTCACGGTTCATGTATTGCTGAAGCCTGGCTTGGAGAATTTTGAGCATTACTTTACTAGGACGCGAGATGAGTACAATTGCATGGTAGTTTGATCATTCTTTGGCATTGCCTTGCTTTGGAACTGGAATGAACACTGGCCTTTTCCAGTCCTGTGGCCACTGCTGAGTTTTCCAAATTTGCTGGCATATTGAGTACAGCACTTTCACAACATCATCTTTCAGGATTTGAAACAGCTCCACTGGAATTTCATCACCTCCACTAGTTTTGTTCATAGTGATGCTAAGGCCCACTTGACTTCACATTCCAGGATGTCTGGCTCTAGGTGAGTGATCACACCATCATGATTATCTGAGTCATGAAGATCTCTTTTGTACAGTTCTTCTGTGTATTCTTGCCATTTCTTAATATCTTCTGCTTCTGTTAGGTCAATACCATCTCTGTCGTTTATTGAGCCCATCTTTGCATGAAATGTTCCCTTGATATCTCTAATTTTCTTGAAGAGATCTCTATTCTTTCCCATTCTGTTGTTTTCCTCTATTTCTTTGCATTGATCAACTGGCCTTTTCCAGTCCTGTGGCCACTGCTGAGTTTTCCAAATTTGCTGGCATATTGAGTACAGCACTTTCACAACATCATCTTTCAGGATTTGAAACAGCTCCACTGGAATTTCATCACCTCCACTAGTTTTGTTCATAGTGATGCTAAGGCCCACTTGACTTCACATTCCAGGATGTCTGGCTCTAGGTGAGTGATCACACCATCATGATTATCTGAGTCATGAAGATCTCTTTTGTACAGTTCTTCTGTGTATTCTTGCCATTTCTTAATATCTTCTGCTTCTGTTAGGTCGATACCATCTCTGTCGTTTATTGAGCCCATCTTTGCATGAAATGTTCCCTTGATATCTCTAATTTTCTTGAAGAGATCTCTATTCTTTCCCATTCTGTTGTTTTCCTCTATTTCTTTGCATTGATCACTGAAGAAGGCTTTTTTTTTTTTATCTCTTCTTGCTATTCTTTGGAACTCTGCATTCAGATGCTTATATCTTTCCTTTTCTCCTTTGCTTTACACTTCTCTTCTTTTCACAGCTATTTGTAAAGCCTCCCCAGACAGCCATTTTGCTTTTTTGCATTTCTTTTCCATGGGGATGGTCTTGATCCTTGTCTCCTATACAATGTCATGAACCTCATTCCATAGTTCATCAGGCACTCTATCAGATCTAGGCCCTTAAATCTACTTCTCACTTTCTTTGTATAATCATAAGGGATTTGATTTAGGTCCTACCTGAATGGTCTAGTGATTTTCCCTACCTTCTTCAATTTAAGTCTGAATTTGGTAATAAGGAGTTCATGATCTGAGCCACACTCAGCTCCTGGTCTTGTTTTTGGTGAATGTATAGAGCTTCTCCATTTTTGGCTGCATAGAATATAATCAATCTGATTTCGCTGTTGACCATCTGGTGATGTCCATGTGTAGAGTCTTCTCCTGTGTTGTTGGAAGAGGGTGTTTGCTATGACCAGTGCATTTTCTTGGCAAAACTCTATTAGTCTTTGCCCTGCTTCATTCCACATTCCAAGGCCAAATGTGTCTGTTACTCCAGGTGTTTCTTGACTTCCTACTTTTGCATTCCAGTCCCCTATAATGAAAAGGACATCTTTCTTGGATGTTAGCTCTAAAAGGTCTTGTAGGTCTTCATAGAACCATTCAACTTCAGCTTCTCCAGTGTTACTGGTTGGGGCATAGAGTTGGATTACTGTGATATTGAATGGTTTGCCTTGGAGACAAACAGAGATCATTCTGTCCTTTTTGAGACTGTATCCAAGTACTGCATTTCGACTCTTTTGTTGACCATGATGGCTACTCCATTTCTTCTGAGGGATTCCTGCCCACACTAGTAGATATAATGGTCATCTGAGTTAAATTCACCCATTCCAGTCCATTTTAGTTCACTGATTCCTAGAATGTCAACGTTCACCCTTGCCATCTCTTGTTTGACCACTTCCAATTTGCCTTGATTCATGGACCTGACATTCCTGGTTACTATGTGATACTGCTCTTTACAGCATCAGACCTTGCTTCTACCACCAGTCACATCCACAGCTGGGTATTGTTTTTGCTTTGGCTCCATCCCTTCATTCGTCCTGGAGTTATTTCTCCACTAATCTCCAGTAGCACATTGGGCACCTACTGACTTGGGGAGTTCCTCTTTCAGTATCCTATCATTTTGCCTCTTTATACTGTTCATGGGGTTCTCAAGGCAAGAATACTGAAGTGGTTTGCCACTTCTTTCTCCAGTGGACCACATTCTGTCAGACCTCTCCACCATGTCCCACTCATCTTGGGTTACCCCATGGGCATGGCTTAGTTTCATTGAGTTAGACAAGGCTGTGGTCCTAGAGTGATAAGATTGACTAGTTTTCTGTGAATATGGTTTCAGTGTGTCTTCCCTCTGATGCCCTCTTGCAACACCTACCATCTTACTTGGGTTTCTCTTACTTTGGGTGTGGGGTGTCTCTTCACGGCTGCTCCAGCAAAGTGCAGCTGCTGCTCTTTACCTTGGATGAGGGGTGTCTCCTCACTGCCACCCTTCATTACCTTCAACGTGAGATGGCTCCTCTAGGCCCTCCTGCGCCCAGGCAGCCATTGTTCCTTGGACATGGGAATAGAACTCTTAAAAAACAGAATGACCAAGGACACTCCAGCATGGAGAGATCTCAGCCTGAGGCTGATGTCTGTCTTCATCCTGGGTCACCAGATGCTAAGACGAGCTTCTTCAGGGAACAGCTCAGTCAAATAGCTTCCCTTCTCAGAGGAGCTTCCCTCCACTGCCTCTGCATTTCTTAAGAGAGAAAGGGAGTATAGAAGTATCGAGGGCCTTAAAGACTTGAAACATGAGGGCTCCCAGAAGACACTCCAAAGACAGGTCTACCCTGGGCAGGAGGCTTGAAACTCAGATCAGAGAGGTCCTTCCACAATCCGAGGGTGAACAGACACAGGAGCTCCAAGAGTGGCCCACACAGAGATGTCTGTTTCATCTCAATGGCATCTCAGGGACAGAATGTGGTCTAGGCTGAGAAGACAACTGGGGACCATGAGGACTGTCAGGAAAGCATGTGGGTGGGAGCACAGAGACTGTGGTCACTGATCTGCCTCCAGAGAGAAACCTCCCACATCATTTTTGTCTCTAGACTGTGCCTATGTTACCTGCACCCCCCACACCGAATTAGTCTCTGCTGTTTCCCTGTTTCTCTGACTAGACTATGGCTCCATCAAGGGTTGGACTGAGTATGAGTCTTACTCCTTTGGCATCCCTACCCTCTAGCAAAGAACCAGAACTTTATAAATTTTATTTAAATGAACAGTAAGGTTTAGGTGCAAAGGTTAATTTAATTACTATTTCCACTAATTCACAGATCTTCTGTTATGACCTGGCTGTTGTGGTTTGAAGTAAGAGATTAGAAACTACTGCTAAATGATTACAGTGATTTGGTTGAAAACCTAAGAGCTAAAGCTATAATCCCTTGATTCTCAAGGAAGAAATCCCAACCGCAAAACTAATGTGGTCTAACTGTTTACATTCCTCCCAAATTCCTATGTTGAGATCCTAAGCCCTTAAGATAATGGTATTGGGAAGTGGGGATTTTAGAAGTTAATTAGGATTAGAAGGGTTCTGCCTTCATGGCTGAGGTAGTGCCCTTATTAAAAACAACAACAACAACAACAACAACAACAACCAAGCAAACAAAAAACCCGCTCCAGAAAGCCCCCTTGCCTTCTTCCATTCAAATGAGGTCACAGTGAAGTGACTTCATCTATGAGCCAGGAAATGGGCTCTCACCTGACACTGAATTTGCAGATCCTTGATCTTGGATTTCTAGCCTCCAGAACTGTGATCAATTTGTATATAAGCCATCCAATCTATGGGATTCTCTTACAGCAACCTGAATGGGTGAAGACAATCCATGTGAAAGTAATCTGCTTTCTTGGGAGTGCCCTGTTCTGTTTGATCAGCATAGCTGAGGAGGTTTTATGCAAGAAATCAGAGGTGTCTTACATTAAATTACAAAAATGGCTACAATTCTTCACCCCTTCCTGTATCTAGAGCTGTTGAAATGTAACTCTAAGGCCTCTACCGTCAAGGAGTGCAGTCTCTGTCCCTGACCCCTTGACTCTGGACTGGCCTCGGTACTTGCTCTGGCACAGAATGTGAATGGAAGCGATGGTATGCTGGTTCTGAGCTCAGGCCTCTAGAGACTTTGTACATTTCCACACTCTCTCTCGGAATCCGGCCACCACTATGTAAACAAACCCAGGCACGCCTGTTAGATAATGAAAGACACGTGGCCTGGTCACACATTGACTCAGCTGACAGCCAGCCAACTGCCAGATGTGTGAGGCCATCCTAGAACAGCAGCTCCAGAAATAGCTAACTGATACATGTAGAATGTTAAAAACGGTTTCACTCTGGTCAGTAACGCTGCTAGTTACATTCTACCTTCAATCAGACCAGAATCTCACTTATTTTAAAAGGGTTAAAGGGAAAAATAACCAAGTCTTTCCTTGACACAGGCCTCCAGGATGAGTCCAAAAGCATAAATCCACTTGCAAATTTAATAGAACATTTTCCAGATTTACTGGCAACTGGAAGCAATTGATAATAGTTTCATGTGAATCAAAACCTGTACTAACCTGAGCTGCTTTATACTGAAGAGTGTTTGCATGCTTGCAAGGTTCATGACAAAGTCAACTTTAATGTAGGTGATGATCAACTGCCAAAATGGCAGAGTTGAAGGGGTCTCTATTAAAGAGTTACAAGTACATGTTTGCTAGAATTAGGTTCAGCTCTGAACGACGTAAGGCCCAAATGACAATGGTTTAAACTGAATAGCAGTTTCCCTCTCATAAACACCTGGGAAAGAAGATCAGGACTTCTATCTGATTGCACCACCATGGATGGCCTTGACTCCATGAGCTGAGATAGCAGCATGTGCATTCCAAGCAAGACAATAAAAGGAGGAGAAAGAACAGGCAAAAGCAGAGTAGGAGGATGGAGAATTCACCTACCTCCACAAACATCAAAAATACATCTATGTGCAGGACAATCCTGAAAACTCACTAGAGAATGGCAGAAAAACTGTTCAGCCAAGGCTGTAAGAAGAGCTGCAGAGAATCAGGCAAGAGGGAGGAGAAGTCATCAGGTTGGGACCTATGTCCCTGGAAGGGACTCACAGGGCCGAGAAGATCCTCCCAGGGCCAGGAGCTAGTTTGAGCTACATATTGGGTATCCTAGCCTTGGGGTCCAACACAGGGAAGATGAGCCCCCTTGGCTAGTTGGAGGGCAGTGAGATGAACAGGAGGATGGTGTGAAGCCTGGACTGCACTCATGAGGGACGTGCAGTTGCTTACCTGCTCCCTAAAACGAGGGCGCGCTAAAAACTGCATAGCCACCCTGACGTGTGCTTCAGCCCAAGTAGAGCAAAGGTGCCAACTCTGCCTGCCTGAGGACACAGTACACACTGGGGCATGAGTTGCCAGGGTTGAGGATAGAGCTCAGCTGTGGCACACAGAGGCAGCTCAAAATGGAAGCAGCTAGAGTCAGGCAGAGGCAGTGCACCAGCAGCAGCTCCAGTCTCTGTCTGAGGCTAGACCACCATTGCCCATACTTCAACCATGCCAAGATGGCACAGGCCCTTGCAGCACAGCTCCACACCAGAGTGAGGGCAATAGAGGCCAAGGGGAGAGCTCAGATGTGAGAGGAAAGGAGGCTCAGACCTGAAGCACTGTCTGGACAGAGTGGGGCAATCATTACGGATGCTAATACAGACAGCTCATCAAAAGCAGTCCAGGGCTCATATCCCGATCCATGCCAAATGCCCTCACCAGGCCCTTTTGCTCTAGCACTACCTCCATCTGGAACAAGGGTGCCAGTGCTAGAAGAGGGGAGTGTATACACTTAAAGGGAAAAGAGCCAGTTCAAACAAATTTAAGAGGATAGAAATGTATTTTTTCTGACTATAATATATGAAACTAGAAATTATACAGAGGAAAATGGGAAAAACACATATGCACACTTAACATCACTAAAAAAAAAAATCCCAGTGGGTCAATAAAGACATCAAAGAGGAAATAAAAAAATATCTCAAGACAAATGAAAGTAGAAACATAACTTTCTGAAAACTACAGGATGCACCAAAACCAGTTCAAAGAAGGTAGTTTATAGCATACAAGTCTACCTCAGGAAAAAAAAGTCTCAAATAACTTAAATCATTTAAAGGAATTAGAAGAATAAAGCTCAAAGTCAGCTGAAGTACAGAGGTGAAGATCAGAGAGTAAATAAAGTAGACAACAACAAAAAAGTAAATATCAATGAAACCTTGAGCTGAGTTGTTTCTGTTTTGCTTTTAAAGACTGAAAAAGAAAGGAAAAGCTTTTAGACAGGCTCATCAAAAAGGCATGAGAGGGTATTCAAATAAATGAATGAGGAGAAATAACAACCCATACTACAGAGACAAAAAGTCTTAATACCATGGCCTAATAGTTATATGTCAACAATGTGGACAACCCAGAAGAAATGGACAAGCTTCTATTAGTAAAAACCTACAACCTGCCAAGACTGAATCAGGGAGAAATAGAGTTTGAACAGACCAATAATTAGAAGTGAAACCAAATTTATAATAAAAAAACTCCCAAGAGAAGTCCATGACTGGACAGCTTCACAGGAGAATTCTACCGAACATAAAAAGAGTTAATACCCAACGTTCACAACTATTCCAAAAAAATGGAATAGGAAATACTCCCAAATTCATTTTATGAGGCCACCATTAGTCTGGTACCAAAGTAGACAAAGATACTACTAAAGAAGAAAATTATAGACCAGTATCTTCATGAATATAGATGCAAAAATATTAGCAAACTGACTTCACTAATATATAGAAAAAGATCATACACCATGGTCAAGTGATATTTATTACATGGATGCAAGGAAGTTTCAGTATTCACAAATCCATCAGCTTGATACAACACACTAACAAAACCAAGGATAAAAATCATATGATCATCTCAACAGACACAGAAAAAGCATTTCACAAAATTCAACATTCATTCATGATAAAAACTCTCAAAGTTGTTATTGAGGAACATTTCAATATAATAAAGACCATTTATGATAGATCCACAACTAACACCACACTCAGTGGTAAAAAGCTGAAGTCCTTTTTTCTAAATCCCAGAATAAGACAAGGATATCCATTCTCATCACTTCTGTTTAATACGGTATTAAAAGTCCTAGCCATAGCAATCAGAAAAGAAAAATAAAAGGCATTCAAATTGGAAGGGAAAAAGTAAAACTGTCACTGTTTGCAGATAACATGATACTACATACAGAAAACTCTGATGTCTCCACCTACAAAATATTAGAACAAATGATTCAGTAATGATGTAGGATACAAGAGTAATATACAAAAATCCATTGCTTTCCTATGCACCAATAATGAATTATCAGAAAGAATGAAAACAATTCCCACTAAAAATTGCATCGAAAAAGAATACCTAAGAGTAAACTAAATCAGTGGAGGTGATTGCCCTATACTCTCAAAACCATAAACACTGAAGAAGGAATGTAAAAATGACCCAAAGAAATGAGAAGATATACTGCGTCCTTGGATTGAAGAATATTGTTAAGATGGTCACACTATCCAAAGCAATCTACATGTTTAATGCAATCCCTATCAAAATACCCATGACATTTGTCACAGAACTAGAATGTTAAAATTCATATGGAAATACAACAAAAAAATCCCAAATTGCTAAAACAATCTTGAGAAAAAAGAACAAACCTGTTCATATGATATTCCCTGACATCAAATTAAACTATAAAAGTACAGTGATCCAAACAGCATGGCACTGGCACAAAAGCAGACATGTAGATCAGTGGAACAGAATTGAGAGCTCAGAAATAAAGCCATGCACTTATGGTCAATCTTTAACAAAGGAGGCAAAAATATGCAATAGAGAAAAGATAATTTATTTAATAAGTGGTGCTAGGAAAACTGGACAGTTACATGTCAAAGAGTGAGATTAGTACATTGCCTCATACTATGTACAAACAAACCCCCCTCCCCCCCAAAAAATTCTCAAATTCAAAAAAGGATTAAAAGACCTAAATGTAAGACCTGAAACCATAAAATCCTTAGAAGAGAACATAGAATACTCTTTGACATAAAATGCAGTAAAAATTTTTGTATGACTCCTCAGGCAAAAGAAACAGAAGCAAATATAAGAAAACAGGGCTTAAACTTAAAAGCTTTGCATGGCAAAGGAAACTATTGACCAAAAAGGAAAAAAAAAAAAAACTTACTGAGTGTGAGAAAATATTTGCAATTTTATAGTAAGGAGTTAATATCCAAAATACCTATACAACTTTTACAACTTAATCCCAAAAAACCCATTTTCAAAATGAACAGAAGACCTGAATAGACATTTTTCCATACATACTGATGGCCAACAGTTATGTGAAAAGATGCTCAACACCACCAATCAAAGAAATACAAATCAAAATTTCAGTGAGATATCACCTCACACTAGTCAGAATGGTTACCATCAAAAAGAATACAAATAAAAGCTGGAGAGAATGCAGAGAAAAGGGAATTACAATTTACATTCCCACTGTTGGTGCAAATGTAAACTGGTGCAGCCACTATGGAAAATAATATGGAGGTTTCTCAAAAAATTAAAAATAGAACTACATATAATCTAGGACAGAGAAGGCAATGGCACTCCACTCCAGTACTCTTGCCTGGAGAATCCCATGGACAGAGGAGCCTGGCTGGCTGCAGTCCATGGGGTCGCACAGAGTCAGACATGACCTAAACGATTTAGTAGCAGCATAATCTAGGAATTCTACTCCTGGGTATCCATCTAAAGTGAAAGTGAAAGTTGCTCAGTCATGTCCAACTCTTTGTGACCCCATGGAATTCTCCAGGCCAAAATACTGAAGTGAGTAGCCTTTTCCTTCTCCAGGGAATCTTCACAGCCTAGGGATCAAACCTAGGTATCCCACATGGCAGGCAGATTCTTTCCCCACAAAGGAAACCCAAGAATACTGGAAAGGGTAGCCTATCCCTTCTCCAGAGGATCTTCCTGACCCAGGAATAGAAATATCCAAAGAAAATGAAAAAAATAAAAGATACACGCACCCAAGCATGTATACAATAACCAAGATATGAGACCAATCTTAGTGCCCTTCAACAAATGATTGGATAAAGATGAGATATATATATAAACACACACAAAAAAACATACGTTATCTATTAAAAATATGAGATTGTCTTATTTGCAATGAAGTGGATGGACCTGGAGAGCATTATGATTAGTAAAGTAAGTCAGAGAAAGACAAATACTGTGTAGTATCACTTATATGCAGAACCTAAAAAGTAATTCAAATGAATGAATACAACAAAAGAGACACAGACTCACAGATGAAACAAACAAGTAGTCACCAGTGGAGAGAAGAAAGGTTGGAGGGGCAAGATAAGATGGGTATGGGATTAAGAGACATAAGTTTGTATGTATTAAATCAATAAGCAACAAGCATATACTGTACAGTAAGAGAAAAATATAGCTATTATTTTGTAGTAACTTGAAATGGAATATCTATAAAATTATTGAATCACTATGTCATATAGCTGAAATTATATAATGCCATCATTTTATTACTCTCCTCCCAGCCACAGCTAGCTGCCAGAAGACTCAGAAAGGGAATCTTTGAGAAACCTAGTGTTTAGCTAAAAACTGGATTACTATGGAATTTGGAACACAACAGACAATATCACAGAATGTTTACTATCTTATTACACATTTTACTCAATGTCAATAAGGGAATCTTTAACTTTCAAATGTGTTCTCAATTGTATTTACACATCAGTTGTTTCGTAACCCTGGAAAGTAACTCCTCACTGAACTAGTATTGTTTGAGGATTATGTTCCCAGACAGATAAACAAGACCTATTTTAGCCTACAGTGTCTTTGAAATATGTTTTTTCATCTATAGTTAATTTATTATTTCAAGAGAAAAATATAGTCCTAATGACTGCAGACTGTCTCTATCTCAGGAACATAATGGAACCTTCTGAAACAGCAAAGGTTAAAGAGAAACGGGGCCCCTCTTGAGCCACATGGATGCCCTACATTTGCATCAGAAAATAGTCTTCCTTAGACATGAGTCATGCTATAAAATTCAGACTTAGAGAACAGGGCACTCCAGAGGGTTATGACCACACTCCATCCCATTTTGCTTAGTCATCTTTTATTTGATGGGGGAATTGTCCTCCTGGAGACTATGTGGCCCCAGTTATATTCACAAAATACACGAAGACAAGGGCAGTCCTGCGCTATCCTGTTTGAGGCAGTCTTCTGCTTCCACTCTGCCCCAGCTCCAGGTTTCACCAAGGGCAGCAGCAAGTATGGCCAGCCTCTTAATGACCAGCCTTTGACCATGTGCATTATCGGCTTCATCAGAGGAGACACTGTGTGTGTGATAAACACATCCACAGCCCCAGAAATACAGGGACCAAGCAATAGAGAACAGGGCAAGAGAAAGAGTAAAATGTGAGGATTCATGTCAGTTGATCTGTCATTTTCTAGACACCTAAATTGTAGGGGACATGGACCATGAGGCACTGCCAACACATAGATGTCTAGAATGACTTAATTGGGCAGTGTGTTTTCTGCACCCACCAAGCAGTTCTCCATCTCTGACAGATGTCTTTCCTGATAATCACGGGGAGCCTTGCTCCTTTGAAAGCTATTAATGAATGCATCCACCTTAGAAACCTTTTCAATGGGTTGCTTAGGGGAGTTTTAAGAAGTCTTCATATTTTCAAGCCTTCTAAAAATTCTTATAAATGGTATGGAGTAGAGAGATAAAGGTTTCCAGGGGCAAGCTTTAAATGGGCTTAACTTCTTTTGTGGGCTAGTCTTCAGAAATTTGCTTTTCTAAATGGCCAAAGAACTTACTCAATGATAACACAGCTTTTTTCTTACTTTTACATCAGGAAGAGGTTGAGTGGCATTTTTTTTCTCAAGTGGACTAAGTTTCTTTTAAGAGGTTGAGTTTTAACTTGACTTCGATCAAAAGGAAAGTCTGAGAACTTTCCTATGGGTACATACAAAATTACTTTTTAAATTTTCACGAATTTAAAGTCAGAGGGAGAATAAAAGCCCTGTAAAGCCCTTCTGCCACTTCCTGTGAGGAAGCTGGAATAGTGCAGACACTATCACAAGGTTCCAAGAATAGGAACTATATGCACAGATTAAGGACTAACACACACAGGGGGCTCAGAGTACTGAGATTCTCAGTGTGAGATCCAAGCGGCTTCCAGCAGAGCTTAGAGCTCCCTTCTCTTCCAATGACCAGATAAGCGCTAAACTCCTACCCAGGAGATCTTTCTGAACAATTTTTCCTGGGCATTTAATACCAGCCAACAAGTCCTGTCCTCAGATTCTAGCAACTAACCTTCTTTTCCTCCCAAGAATGTTGGGATATTTGAAAATGTTTTCTACTAACTGAGGATTCAGAACATAGTATCCTCATGTAACACTTCTCTCACCAAGAAAGTAGGTTGGTTTGGCTATCCCTTCAGTGAAACAGCTGGGGTGATGATCAGAGTATTTGCCAACACAAAGGCATGTCCAAATAAATCTTGGCCAGTATGTCAGGTAAGTAAATACTGCAGAATGTTATCCCCATCACGAGTGGGGAGACATCCCATGGTGCCTAGTATCCAGAGTAGGACATTCCTCCTGTGTTACTGCCTTTCTCAAAGAGATGGTATAGCTCTTTGTGGCCTGGGGCTTTTTTTTGTTTTTAAGAGAATTCACCCTTCCCCCTCTGGAAGTTTGAGGGACAGACTCTTTAAGATTTGTTTAAGGCTGAGAATTTATTTGTAGATTCCAAACATGTTTATCATTTGTAGAATGCCCCTTAAGCTTCTAAATCACTCACAAAGGTCTGTCAACTCTATCTTCTAAGTAGTCCCAAATTATTCTGGCCTTTGGTCCCCTCTGAGACTTAGGTGAGGCACACATTATGTCTTGTCTGGATTTCTTATAACTAGTCTCTCAGGTATGCCCTGTAACCCAGCCTGCAAACACACACAGGGAGGGTATTCTAAGCATCAACTTGACTGAGTCATTTCAGTGCTTAAAATAATTACAGGCTGCTTTGTGTAAACCTTGGGCTTCCCTGTGGCTCAGTGGGTAAAGAATCTGTCTGCAATGAGGGAGACTTGGTTCAATCTCTTCATTGGGAAGATCCCCGAGAAAGGAAAGGGCACCCTCTCCAGTATTCTGGCCTAGAGAATTCCATGGACTGTATAGTCCATGGGTTGCAAAGAGTTGGACACAACTGAATGCTTTTCACTTCACTTCACTTTGTGTAAACCTCAGTAATATTTTCAGGCACTTTGTGAGGTACTCCTGCAATAATCCCTCATTCTCCAATCGAAGGCCAGTGTTCTAACCAAGCCCAACCCCTTTCAAGTTCCTGAAGGCACTCTTCTTCCTCATGTCCCAGAGTGCAGGACTTCTCCCTCCATCTGGAATGCAGGCTGTAAGCCACCCCTGCCCTCTCTAGGACTTTGCTCTCTATGCTCTCAGTGCCTCACCTAAACACTTCTACTGAGGGATTCTTTTACAAATCCTATATCTTTGTCACAACACCTGTCCCCACAAAGTGTCAAGACCTCAAAGGGTGACAACCTTCAATCATTTGGGAATAAACTAGATATTTACTCCCAGATGATTGAGGCCAGTAGAAGAAAGAATGCCTTAGGAGGACACTTGCTTCTCTGGATAACTTTCATGAATTCACTTAGTCTCTTTCAGGCTGCAGCATACAGCACCATCATATATAAGTTAAAATGAAAAAAAAATCCGATTTCATATAGTTTAACCCATAAAATCGGAGAAGGCAATGGCACCCCACTCCAGTACTCTTGCCTGGAAAATCCCATGGATGGAGGAGCCTCGTAGGCTGCAGTCCATGAGGTCGCTAAGAGTTGGACATGGCTGAGTGACTCACTTTCACTTTTCACTTTCATGCATTGGAGAAGGAAATGGCAACCCACTCCAGTATTCTTGCCTGGAGAATCCCAGGGACGGGGGGGCCTGGTGGGCTGTGGGGTCACACAGAGTCGGACACAACTGAAGCGACTTAGCAGCAGCAATCTGTAAAATCTGCTCTGTGAAATGCAGCTAATTAATCCCTATCTGTCAAGTCTATTGTGGTTCAAAGATTGGAGGTCAGAACTGGGTGAGAATTCCAGCTCTGATTACCAGCTGTGTAGACTGTGGATAAGTTACTTAAACTTTGGGGGCCTCAGTTTCCTCATCTATAAAACTGGAAAAAATTCAAGACCTTCTTCATAGGAAAGTTGTGAAAACTGAATGAGAGGATTTGCAGCAAGGGCTGAGTTCACCATTCTCTCAGTTCAGTTTAGTTGCTCAGTCAAGTCTGACTCTTTGCGACCCCATGAACCACAGCCAGGCTTCCCTGTCCATCACCAACTCCCAGAGTCCACCCAAACCCATGTCCATTGAGTCAGTGATGCCATCCAACCATCTCATCCTCTGTCATCCCCTTCTCCTCCTGCCCTCAATCTTTCCTAGCATTAGCGTCTTTTCAAATGAGTCATTCTCTAAGTGGTAGTTATTGTGAGCAAATATGATTGTATGTGGAGCCCACTTTGTAAAATGCTTTAATTTAATTGCTCTTTGAATAGCTTAACAGTATAACTAATTTACAACCTTATTACTTGGAGGATGAACACTATCCTTAGATCCTGAGTACCTTCCTCGCCATTTAAAAGCCTCTGCTCCCCCCTCAGTGTTGATCAGGATTCTGGGTGTATGTGTCCACACGCTTTCTTCTCTCATCTTCCCATCCATGTGGTCCATGTGCCACCATCATGAGTGTCAAGGGTTGAAATAGAATTACTCGGGACCCAAGCACCTGCCCCATTCCCTTTCTTATACTCCCATTAACTCATGAGAAAGCCAAAGAAGTAGTCAAGAAGCAATGCTTGGACAGGTACATTATGAGGCTATTTAACAGCAAGATCACACTAAAACCATCCCCATTTGCAAGAATAAGTCATAGGTGACCATGCTTCTTGGTGGGATGACTCATCACTTGGCCTCATTTTCACAGGGAGCCCCAAGCCTGAGTCTATGAACTACCTCAACCCCCAACCTGCCTCAGTCCAGAGAAAGGTGCTCACCCTGGGCAGCTTCACCCACTAGCGTTCTAAGGCACTCACCTCACCACCTTCTACTGTTCCCGCTCTGCTGGCTTTTTGACCAATGTCCACATGGTTCTCCTCTTATCAGAAATGGCCTGGTGAGTTCTAGGTCTTCTGACTTCAGGGAGAAGTTATCTTTCTAGAAGGCTTTATGTTGAAGTTCTTCAGAAATAAAGACACACATTCCCAGAGGTGATCCAAAGCCCAGGTGAGTGGAACCGTTATGCCAGCTACGATGAGCTTGTCCACACCCACCACTCTTGGCCTTCCTCCCAGTGGTGTTTAGAGGAGCTGATGGGGTGGAGTGGGTTCGGGTGACAGGAAGGCCTCTGTTCTTGCTTAACCCAGGCCCCAGCCAGAGGCCCCTGCGAGTGGCCGCTCGGCCAAGCTCTGCATCCCCTTCCCCAGTCATCACTGCTGTTCACTATGGGCCAGTCTTGTACCTGGAGAGTAAACCCAAGGAGACTACGCCCTGGCTCAAATGACCAGCTTCCTTGTTGCTGCCGCTCTGACCTTGTTGGCTTCTCATTCTGATAACTGACCTTCACATGAGAACAGTGAACAGGCCCCATCTGTTCCCAGGTCCACCCACACTGCCTTTGATTATTTGCCTAATACTTTAGTTCTGGAGGTGATGGACTGCCTAGTGTCCCCAGTCCTCCTGAGGACCCATGGCCTCTATCTTAAAACCCAGCTGGAACTTGATATGTGATGCGGTGCAGGGTGGGAGGCAGCTGACATGTCCTACTGGAGATAGGGAGAAGATGGGCAGGAAGAGGGGAGACAAGAGAAGAGATAAAGGCACAGCAAAGACAGCGTGGAAAGAGCAGTCAGGAAGAAAATGCTGGAGAGATGCCAAACAGCACAGCTGTTAGGAATCTAGTACTCAGCTCTCCTGCCTCAAATAGTTTTGAGGGACCGAATACAACTTGGTTTTACCCATCCGATTCATCAGGGGACTCCCAGAGCTTTTGGAGCAAGGTCAGGAGAAAACACAGAAAGCTACACTCATCATTCCTTTTCAGCGGTTAATTTAACAAAGGGTGTGCACCTGCAAAGCAGCAAGGACACTCCTAATTACTGCCTTAAAAGAGCCCAGCTTTTAAAAAGTCTCCTTGCTTCCTTTTTATCTTTGACGAAGAGCGATCCTCATGGGAGAGTGTCTTCTCTCTGGCCACAGCCACTATGACATCTCAGTTTACAAATGGTGCCCCGTGACCTGTGCCTGCTGAGCCCTAGGAGCTATGGACAGGACCCTGGACTGAATTCCAAATTTCTCCCTCTGTGTCAGACTCATAGGCTATTATGCTAAGTGAAATAATTCAGACAGAGAAAGACAAATACTGTATGACATCACCTATATGTGGAATCTAACAGATATAACAAACCAGTGAATAAACAAAACAAGAGGCAGATTCATAGATAGAGAACAAGCTAGTGGTTACCAGTGGGAGAGAGTGGCAGGGAGGGACAAGAGAGGGGGATGGGGAAGAAGAAGTACAAACCATTAGGTATAAAATAAGCTAGAAGGATATCTAGTACAACACAGGGAATATAGCAAACATTTTATATTAACTATCAATGGAGTGTAACCTTTTAAACTGTGAATCACTGTTGGAAAATTCCATGGACAGAGGAGCTTGTTGGGCTACAGTTCAAGGGGTTGCAAAGAGGTAGACATGATGGAAGACACACATTGTATATGTTACAGGTGTACATCAACTGTATTTCAAGAAAAGAATTCTTAAGAAAAAAATTTCCTTTTATTGGATCAGTTTTCTGGGCCTATTTAGAAGTTTATATATACTCACATACACACACCACATACACACACAATCTTTTTAAAATTTGATGGTACCATGATCCCTCCTCTCTCCATCACCATTCCTGGAAAGATTTGCCTTCTATATCAGGATTTTTTTTTAACCTCTGTCACTAGTTACCCACTGAGATCTAGGTAGGTACACTAATGATAATAAAAGCAGCTAATATTTACCAAGAACTTCTCTGGCAAGCACGAAAGGCTTTATTATCTCATTTTATCCTCATAGTCTGTAGGTGTTATTATCTATGGACAATTATTTCCTGCACTATGACAGAACAGGGTCCTGAAAAGCTTCTTCTATAAGACACCCAGAAATGACTCAGACTATAAGAGATCGACTTGTCAATGCAACTCTGGTGAGAAAGAGAGAACTCCCTAGGACTGAAAACAACACAGAAGAAGCTGAAGGCCAGGGTGGTAAGCAAGCCCAATGGTTTTAGTTGCCCTGGGATGTAGGCTGTTTTTCCCAAGCAAGGAATTTGGATTTTAATACTCATTTGGGAAAGGAAGGCCAAGGCTTGAACTAACTCTAAATAAAAAGCTGGAACTTAAATGCCTATATTAGGGGAATGGAGCAGAGGGGAGCAGAAAAAAATTGATATAAGCATCCACGTTGAGAAATTAACCACAAATTAAATCCTAAGAAAGTAACAAAGAGCAAAAATTAACAAACACATGCAAGCCAGCTGAAACTAGAGCCCTTGAAGATGTACAACTTCAATGGAGAGAGGGGACTTGAAAAAAATCCTGTCCACAAGGGGAGACCACAGAGAAACTTGCCTGTCTTGTCTTCATCCTGAATTAAGGACCAAAGGCTCTGGGAATTCATAAACATGGGCCTCTCCAGCTCAGACTGGAGCAGGCAAGCAAATAAATAAGCATAACAGGAGTCCCTGGTTGACAAGACCCCAGAGCACCTGGCGGATGCAAAGGCAAGGCCTCTGATGCAAAGCATACCGTCCGCAAGAGCTTCCCCCACTCACCATCAGGAGAAGGGGCCCCGGAGACTGTCAACTCCACTCACGCCTGCAGTCCTCGGTGTCCAAGTCCACACCTAGCCTTTATAAGTGTGGACTCTCAAAGTGTGATGCTGGAATAATCACCTGTATCAGCATCACCTGGAACTCGTTAGAAATGCAAATCCCTGTGGGCCCAGCTCAGCCCTCCCCAAACCAGGCACTCTGGAGTGGCTACCAGTACCCTGTGTAACAAGCCTTCCAGGTGATTCTGATACACTCAGTTTGAGAACTTTTTACCCATTCTTCCTCCTCCTGGGGAAGAAGAAAACCTTCTTCTACCCTTCTAGGTTTTTCTGACTGGCCTAATAATTAAAGTGATGTAAGACAGATTAACAGGAGAAAATAAAATTTTAACAAAAGGTTCAAGAAAGATAAAGTGAAGTCTATATTCCATCCTGAACTAAGGAACAGGATGGAGTCCTGGGTCTTCCAAGGCCAGAGAGAGTAAAAAACAGGATAAGAAGAAGAGCAGATTTCTGGTAATTAGATGTTTGCCCGGCCACAGACATGCGACCGCTTTGATAAAACTGATCTCTAGTAGTAACTCTTTTTGTAGGAAAAGTCTCCAGTTTCCCTGACTCTGGGAAAGATTGAAGGCAAAAGAAGAAGAGAGCAGCAGAGGATGAAGTGGTTAGACAGCATCACTGACTCAATGGATATGAATTTGAGCAAACTCTAGGAGACAGTGGAGGACAGTTGAACCTGGCATCCATGGGGTCACACACGACTTAGTGACTGAACAACGATAACCCTTTTTATAGGAAAAAAATCTCCAGTTTAAATTCTTTTAGGTAGTTAGGGGAGACGCAGTTGTTTTCTCTAGAGTCCACAAGGTTTTCACTTACCTTCAGCTAACAATAATCCACATGTCAAAATATCACACATTGAGGAGGCCTATTCTAAATCTCTACATTCCCAAGGACTGCCACCAAGACAGGCATATTCAATAAATTACAATAAGACTGGGAATTATCACTCTAGATCCTAAGTATATCCTTATGCCTACCAAACCTTAAACATAATTTTCAGATTACCAAACAGAGATTTTATTTATTTTTTTGGTTCTGAAACCTGGGAAAAAAATTTATGTTTAAAGCAGTAGAACATATATGATTCATTCTTTTCACATTTTATATAATAAAACAGTAGACCCTTTAAACAAATAGGGTTTCAGCTTTAAAAATGAAATCTCACATGATTATTTATAACCTATTTATGTAATAATTAACATATGACTGAAAGATACCAATTACTTTCACATGAATAGAGCACCATTTACATAAATTATAATGCTAATAATTTTCTATTTTCAGTCTACAATTTCGGTGTATGTGCTGTATTTTTACTTTTCTTTTAGAACAGAACCACTCTTCTTAAATAGAATGAGTATTACATTGCTGTCTCTTATACACATCTAATTACCAGAAATCTGCTCTTCTTCTTATCCTGTTTTTTACTCTCTCTGGCCTTGGAAGACCCAGGACTCCATCCTGTTCCTTAGTTCAGGATGGAATATAGACTTCACTTTATCTTTCTTGAACCTTTTGTTAAAATTTTATTTTCTCCTGTTAATCTGTCTTACATCACTTTAATTATTAGGCCAGTCAGAAAAACCTAGAAGGGTAGAAGAAGGTTTTCTTCTTCCCCAGGAGGAGGAAGAATGGGTAAAAAGTTCTCAAACTGAGTGTATCAGAATCACCTGGAAGGCTTGTTACACAGGGTACTGGTAGCCACTCCAGAGTGCCTGGTTTGGGGAGGGCTGAGCTGGGCCCACAGGGATTTGCATTTCTAACGAGTTCCAGGTGATGCTGATACAGGTGATTATTCCAGCATCACACTTTGAGAGTCCACACTTATAAAGGATAGGTGTGGACTTGGACACCGAGGACTGCAGGCGTGAGTGGAGTTGACAGTCTCCGGGGCCCCTTCTCCTGATGGTGAGTGGGGGAAGCTCTTGCGGACGGTATGCTTTGCATCAGAGGCCTTGCCTTTGCATCCGCCAGGTGCTCTGGGGTCTTGTCAACCAGGGACTCCTGTTATGCTTATTTATTTGCTTGCCTGCTCCAGTCTGAGCTGGAGAGGCCCATGTTTATGAATTCCCAGAGCCTTTGGTCCTTAATTCAGGATGAAGACAAGACAGGCAAGTTTCTCTGTGGTCTCCCCTTGTGGACAGGATTTTTTTCAAGTCCCCTCTCTCCATTGAAGTTGTACATCTTCAAGGGCTCTAGTTTCAGCTGGCTTGCATGTGTTTGTTAATTTTTGCTCTTTGTTACTTTCTTAGGATTTAATTTGTGGTTAATTTCTCAACGTGGATGCTTATATCAATTTTTTCTGCTCCCCTCTGCTCCATTCCCCTAATATAGGCATTTAAGTTCCAGCTTTTTATTTAGAGTTAGTTCAAGCCTTGGCCTTCCTTTCCCAAATGAGTATTAAAATCCAAATTCCTTGCTTGGGAAAAACAGCCTACATCCCAGGGCAACTAAAACCATTGGGCTTGCTTACCACCCTGGCCTTCAGCTTCTTCTGTGTTGTTTTCAGTCCTAGGGAGTTCTCTCTTTCTCACCAGAGTTGCATTGACAAGTCGATCTCTTATAGTCTGAGTCATTTCTGGGTGTCTTATAGAAGAAGCTTTTCAGGACCCTGTTCTGTCATAGTGCAGGAAATAATTGTCCATAGATAATAACACCTACAGACTATGAGGATAAAATGAGATAATAAAGCCTTTCGTGCTTGCCAGAGAAGTTCTTGGTAAATATTAGCTGCTTTTATTATCATTAGTGTACCTACCTAGATCTCAGTGGGTAACTAGTGACAGAGGTTAAAAAAAAATCCTGATATAGAAGGCAAATCTTTCCAGGAATGGTGATGGAGAGAGGAGGGATCATGGTACCATCAAATTTTAAAAAGATTGTGTGTGTATGTGGTGTGTGTATGTGAGTATATATAAACTTCTAAATAGGCCCAGAAAACTGATCCAATAAAAGGAAATTTTTTTCTTAAGAATTCTTTTCTTGAAATACAGTTGATGTACACCTGTAACATATACAATGTGTGTCTTCCATCATGTCTACCTCTTTGCAACCCCTTGAACTGTAGCCCAACAAGCTCCTCTGTCCATGGAATCATATATATTTAAAAAGAAAAAGAAATATCAAGAATCATTACCTTAAAATTTAATGAAAAATAGTAAATACAGAAACAGATTAACCCGGAAAGACTTTATATGTATTTACAATTACTACTAAGCATCTTCTGATCTTCACATAACAGTAAATTTGATACAATGTCATCTTCTAAGCCAAAAAGAATCATAAATAAAATATTTATAGAAAAAGTTACTTCAAAAACATACTGATTCGACTTGGTCTAAATACAAAGGTAAAAGCTACAGCTCAAAGAGACACCTCTGTGGCCCTAGTTACACCTAGAATTACAGCAAATAAAGTATTTCTTTTTTAAGTTTAATTTTAACACATATTTTCACAAGAAAATGATCTAATTTTTTTTTAAGTCGCTAAGTCATGTCTGATTCTTTTGTGACCCCATGGACTGTAGACTGCCAGGCTCCTCTATCCATGGGATTTCCCAGTCAAGAATATTGGAGTGGGTTGCCATTTCCTTCTGCAGGGAATCTTCCCAACCCAAGGATCACATTAATGCTTCACAGGGGGATTCTTTACTACTGAGCCAGCTGAGAAGCCCCAAACTATGTATTAATTCTCCTTTAATAAATATTTATGAGAGTTTTCTTAGTTGAGCCAGTAAAGTTCAATTCATTAAGCACCTAATAAGGAATTTTTTGGTGGCTCAGTTGGTAAAGAATCTGCCTGCCATGCAGGAGACCTGGGTTGGATCCTTGGGTCGGGAAGATCCCCTGCAGAAGGAAATGGCAACCCACTCTGGTCTTGCCTGGAAATTCCCACACACATGGACAGAGAAGCCTGGTGGGCTACAGCCCATGGGGTTGCAAGAGTAGAACACGACTTAGCAACTAAACCAAGTATGTACACATAATATACTCTACTGGGTTATAACCTCATATCAGTTCATTTCAGTTTAGTCATTCAGTCGTGCCCAACTCTTTGGGACCCCATGGGAGCTACAGCCCATGGGGTTGCAAGAGTAGAACACGACTTAGCAACTAAACCAAGTATGTACACATAATATACTCTACTGGGTTATAACCTCATATCAGTTCATTTCAGTTTAGTCATTCAGTCGTGCCCAACTCTTTGGGACCCCATGGGCTGCAGTATGCCAGACTTCCCTGTCCATCACCAACTCCTGGAGATTGATCAAACTCATGTCCATCAAGTCACTGATGCCATCCAACCATCTCATTCTCTGTCGTCCCCTTCTCCTCCTGCCTTCAATCTTTCCCAAGACCAGGGTCTTTTCCAATGAGTCAGTTCTTCACATTAAGTGGCCAAAGTATTGGAGCTTCAGCTTCGGTGTCAGTCTTTCCAATGAATATTTAGGACTGATTTCTTTTAAGGTTGACTGGTTTGATCTCCTTGCAGTCTAAGGGACTCTCAAGAGTCTTTTCCAACACTATAGTTCACAATCTCACATGGGAAGCAACAAATTTATCAAATGAAAAAATAATCAAATATGACAGGATAAAACTAAGAAGCCAAGATTAACATTGTATGATAGTGAATCAAAAGTAGTGATACACCAGGAATCAATAAAGCAGTTTATCTAACAATACACTCCTGCTGCTGCTAAGTCGCTTCAGTCGTGTCCGACTCTGTGCGACCCCACAGACGGCAGCCCACCAGGCTCCCTCGTCCCTGGGATTCTCCAGGCAAGAACACTGGAGTGGGTTGCCATTTCCTTCTCCAATGCATGAAGGTGAAAAGAGAAAGTGAAGTCGCTCAGTCGTGTCTGACTCTTAGCGACCCCATGGACTATAGCCTACCAGGCTCCTCTGTCCATGGGATTTTCCAGGCAAGAGTCCTGGAGTAGGGTGCCATTGCCTCCTCCTAACAATACACTCCTATATATGGTAATCTTACCTGGAGTACAAGGATATAGCTAAGTGATTCTGAAATTCCTACCTAATCACATCCATAACCCCCAACTCCCTTCCAATCAATTTCTTCACTTCCAGATAGAGATCTTTAGAGAAAGCAAAAATCTATGTTTAAAATTTTTATAGTAGTGTTTATAAAACTACTAGGGACAGCAGATATACTCTTGTGATCTATTCTTAAGTTCTCTATGATAATTTTTTAAGCTTTTCTCTTAGTGATACTCAAGACATAGAATATTCTATATCATCACATGACACGTCCTTTAATCGAACATTGTCCCACAGTTTTAATGACCAAGCCTGTATTTGTGATTACAGTCATTCCAATAGATAAGAATATTTTAACTAATGATAGCAGGCTACTGAGAAAATTAAAAGCCGACTTAATTTGTAAGTACGATTATACAATGCAAAGGCCAAACAGCATCACTAAATCCTAAGTTAATCAGAGTTAGCAATAGCTCAGAAAAAGAAAATCACTTTGGAAATCAAATACATGATAATATTTGATTATAGGTATGCTAGCCTGACAAGAATCTGCAACTACAGAAACAGAAAATAAAATCATTAAATAATAGTAAAACAAAACAATAAAGTATATAAACAAGGGCAAAAATTAGTGCTAAAAAGCACTGGTTCTCACAAGACAAAGTACATGAGAATCACCTGGGGATCTTTTCCCAGCTATATAACCTCTGGGAAATATACTGGAAATGACAGAGGAAAATAGGAAACCATTCATTTCATTAATACAATGATGCTAATAATGTGAATTCTGAGGATTTTCTAGTCTTTTTGGTATTTTATTAGAAAACTTACATTGTCTTTACAGTCTGAAAGCTATATACGTAAGGCATTAATAGTTTTATATTTGAACATATTTAAGTTGTAATTTTAAAAATATAATTTTGTAAAAACTGGATGTGATGATTAATTTTCTGTCAATCATGGGGTACCCAGATCAAATATTATTTCTGGGTATGTCTGAAGGTGTTTCCAGATGAGATTAGTATTTGAATCCATGTACTCAGTAAAACAGACTACCTTCCCCAATGCGGTGGGCACCATACAATCCCTTGAGGGCCTAAACAGAACAAGGGAAGAACAAGGAGGAATTCATCTCCTTTAACTGCCTCATACTGCTAGAGCTGGGACATTTCATCTCACCTTCTCCTGCCTTCAGACTTCAAACTGAAATTTACACCATCCGCTCTCCAGGTTCTCAGGCCTTCAGACCCAGTCTCAGACTGAATTACAGTACCAGCTTTCCTGGGTCTCCAGGTCACAAACAGCAGATCTTGGGATTTCTCAGCCTCTATATCTGCCTCATAGTATATCTCCATTATACACACCCATGTGCGCAGACACACACACACACACACACACACACATCTCATTGGTTCTGTTTCTCTAGAGAATCCTGATTAATACACTAAAGGTCCATAAAAATTTACCTTGAGTCAACAACATTCTCAAATCTACCTATCTACTGTCCTACATTACACCTCTGATTAATTTCAAATTTATGTCAGTAGAGTGAAGGCTAGGCAACTACATACTTTTTAAATGTCACAGATAATTCTAATTCACACAAACATGTATGAAAATGGTTAAAGGTCCTATGTAACAAAAATACATAAACAACCACTCTTTCCAGAAAAATGGTAAAATCTTACTAGGTAAAATGACATGAGTTTCAATTAAAGTATAAGGCTTAAAGAAACTAAAGTTTGCTAGACACTTGAATTAATACTTAAGACTAAATTATT
>SJYC01110842.1:0-10354 GCA_006408675.1 Madoqua kirkii | reverse complement strand
AAATGTGTTAAAAAGATAATCTAAAAAATCATTCATCTTAGACTCTGGGATGTGTTTTGTTATTCATATATTTCAAGAATGTTCTAGGAATTCATACTATTTGAAGTTAAAAAAAAAAAGTTGTAATAGAATAGAATAGTGATTCAGGAGCAATCCTTTGCGAATTTCTTCCATTCTGCTCTGATTCAAAATTATTTTCTGCTCATCTGTAATACTACTTTATTTATCCATGCCCTTTGCTTAGAAGATCCAAAGATAGTAAAATACACATAGATAAAACAGATAAGCCAAAAGCCAAGGAATAAAAAGGTTAAGAAAAACTGTATCAATAAATCTTGCAAGAAAAAAAGTACAAGTGAAGTACAAGTAAACTCTTTCTCACCTAAAGCACCAAGTTACAAAGGTAAGAAACAACAACCTGACTATAAAATGAATATAAAAACTTAAGAGGCTCAGAACAGACAAAATAATCTTTAATTTAAAAAAGGACAAAGTTGAAGGATACACTTCCCAATTTTAGAACTACTACAAAGCTACAATGTCATTATTGGTTTCAATACAGTGTGGTATATAATAAACATATATATTGATGGAACAGAACTCAAAGCCCAGAAATAAACCATCACATAATTAACACTGAACTGATTTAATCGCCCAAGGCAATTCAATGGGGAATATAGTTTTTTCTGTTGCTAGGACAACCAGATATCTACAAAAGAAAGAATGGACACTTGCTTCAAATCATAAAAAATACTAACTCAAAATGTGTCAATGATCACAGTGTAAAAACCCAAACTATAAAACACTTAGAAGAGAATAGGCACAATTTTTGTGACCTTGAATTAGGCAATGGTTTCTAGATACAACACCAAAATGATAAGCAACAAAAGAAAAAATGAACTTAGTTTTTAAAAAATCAAAACATTTTGTAATCAAAGGACATTACTCAACAAGTGACAGACAAGCCATGTAATGCAAGAAAACTTTTGCAAATCACATATATGTGATAAAAGACTTGTATCTAGACTATATATAAAGAACTCTCACAACTAAATAATAAAAAGACATAAATTAATACAATTTTAAAAACAGAAAATGTGAAGAGATATTTCTCCAAAGAACATATATAAATGTCCAACAACTGCATGAAAAGATACTCAGATTTCTGAGTATCTTATGTTCCTGGTCTGGCACCTAAAGACTGGAAATCAACACTCCTATTCTCACAAGAAAAAGCTAAACATACTGAACCAACTACTCTTAGATCCATCAGACAATTAAACTTACAGGGAAAGTCACTGCAGCCAAAACTGCCAGACAGGTGAAGACAAGCAACGCTTATGCCATCAAAAGCTGTTACAACTAACAAATTTAGTGAAGCTGCAGGATACAAAATCAATATACAAAAAACTGTTGTGTTTCAATACACTAATAATCTTATCGGAAAGAAATTAAGAAAATAATCCCATTTATAACTGCATAAGAAAGAACAAAATACCTAGAAATAATTTAATCAGAGTTGAAAGCCCTATATATTGCAAATTTAAGATACTGATGAAAGAAACTGATACAAATAAATGAGACACAAATAAATGAGATGATCTCTCATGCTCAAGAACTGGAAGAACTAATTTTGGTAAAATATCCACAGTACCCAAAGATATCTATAGATTCTGTGCAATTCTTAAAATTCCAATGGCATTTCACAAAGAAACAGAACAAAACAATCCTAAAATTTGTATAGAATCACAAAAGATGTCAAATAGCCAAAGCAATCATTAGCAAAAAAAAACAAAGATGAAGGGATCAAGCTCTCTGATTTCAGACTATATTACAAAACTACAGTAATCAAAACAATATGGTACTGACATAAAAAGACACAGATCAATGGGACAGAACAGACAGCTCACACATATATGGTCAATTAGTTTACAAAAAAGGAGCTAAGCATATATACAATAGGAAAAAAAAATCTCTTCAATAAATGATGTTGGAAAACTAGGCAGCTCAGTGAAACTGGACCTCGATCTTTATACTACACAGAAAAACTCAAACTGGATTAAAGAGCTGAACAGAAGATCCGAAACCATAAACCCCCAGAAGAAAACATAAATGGTAAGCTCTCTGACATCAGTATTGGTGATTTTTTCTATTTTACACAAAAAGCAAAGTCAACAAAAGCAAAAATAAGCAAGTGGGACTACATCAAACTAAAAAGCTTCTGCACAGCAAAGGAAAACATTGACACAATGAAAAGGCAACCTATGGAATGGGAGAAAACATCTGCAAATCATATCTAATAAGAGGTTAATAGCCAAAATATTATAAGAACTTATATAATTCAACAGCAAAAATTAAAAAGGCAATCTAAGTAAAACGGAGCAGAGGAACTGAATATACATTTTCCTAAAGAAGACATACAAATACATGAAAAGGTGCTCAACATCAGTAATCAGGGAAATGAAAATTAAAACTCAATGTGATATCATCTCATACCTGTCAGAATGACTATTATCAAAAAGACAAAACACATCAAGTCTTGGCAAGGATGTGGAAAAAAGGGAATTGGACTGTAGACGGAATGTAAATTAACACAGTCATTATGGAAAACAGGATAAAGGTTCCTCAAAAAATTAACACAGAACTACCATTTGATAAAGTCAATTCCAATTTAGGGTATTCACTCAAAGGAAATAAAATCATTAACTTGAAAAGATATCTGAAGCTCCATGTTCACTGCAGCATTATTTACACTAGCCTAGGCATGGAAATAATGGAAGTGTTTATCAACAGATAAACAGATAAAGAAGTTTGACCCTTGAACAATGCAGAGATCAGGAAAGCCTACATCACAGTTGAAATTCCATAAATAATACATAACTTAAATGTAGGTTTAAAAACCAAACCTACATCAAGTTGAAATTCCAGATATATATAACTTAGAATAAGCCCTCCATATACTTGGTCCTTCCTTATTCAAGATTCTACACACAGATTCAACAACTGCAGACTATGCAGCACTGTAATATTCACTATCAAAAAAAAAAATTTATGTGTTAAGTAGACCCACACGATTCAAACTCACGCTTTTTAAAGATTAACTGTATATATTAATACAATGTAATATTAGCCATAAAAAGGAAAGAAATTCTGCCATTTATGACAACCAGGATGAACCTTAAGGGTGTTATGCTAAGTGTAGTAAGTCAGACCAAGAAAGATAAATATTGTGTGATCTCACCTACATGTAGAATCAAAGAGAACATGAACTCATAGATACATAGAACAGATTAGTGGTTGTCAGAGGAGGGGATGGGGAGTGGGAGAAAGAGTGAAGGTGGTCAAAAGGTACAAACTTCCAGTTATAAAATAAATTAAGTCTGGGACATAATCCAACAAGGTTTATTATAGCTAACAATACTGTGTTGTGTAATTAAAAGTTGCTAACAGAGTAAATCTTAAACATTCTTATGAGAAAATAAAAATTTATAACTATGCGATGGATGTTCAACTTATTATGGTAATCATTTTACAATATACATACACATTTATCAAATAATTATGCTATACACCTGAAACTAATATAATGTTATACATCAATTATGGGCTTCCCTGGTGACTCAGCAGGTAAAGAATCTGCCTACAATGCGGAAGACCTGTGTTCCATCCCTGGGTTGGGAAGATTCCCCTGGAGAAGGGCATGGCAACCCACTTCAAATTTGAACATGACTGAGCATATTTCCCCCTTAGTCTTAGTCCCTATATCAATTATATCTCAGTTAAAAAATATATATATATAATAGCTTTTATATTTTGAGTGCCTGTGAGGGTACTATACATATATCATTACTAATTCTCAAAACAACCCTCACAAGCTAGTAATATTCTTGTTTTATAGAGGAATAAGACTGAAAAAACTTAAAGAAGTTAAATAATTTTCCAGGTCAATAGATAATAAATCCTTAGAAATAGGATATGAAGCCAGTTCTTACTCCAAAGCATGATCCCATTCCACAGGCCAAAGATGATAAATAGATTCCACTCATATGTCAAATTCTATCTAACAGTAATAACTTGGAGGATTGATGCTGATAAGTACTCTGATACCATTCAGAAGCTGAGTAGCAAAAGATCTTGCATAATTAATGATGCTGCCACTGGTGCAGGAGGACCTAAATTTAAGACCCCATGTTTGCCGTTTGAAAACAGGATCACACTATTTGCAAGATTCAGTTACCTCTCCATGGCTTCAAATCTCATGCCTGTTAGTCTCTTGACTCTGTGACTTCCAGGGAACTGTCTTCTCAACTCCTGAAGACAAAACTAAAAAAGAAAAAAAATTTTAAAAAGACTTGAAGGACAGTAATTACACTACATATACTAAATGATCTACAAGTAATGCCTTTCATAGTCTTCAGTGTATCTTCTTAAATAATTTCATTACTGAGATCTAATGACATAAGTGAAATTAATCAGTAATAAAAAATGGAGTGAAAGAACAACTGTGAATTTACAGTGAGACAACAGTGAGTTCTCAGAAATGAGTCAAACTCTTAACTAAGGAAATGAGATTATGGGGTTCACTAATAACTCTCTGAATACTATCATATCAACCTCCTTAAAAACTGCTTCCATAATGAATCAAGCCCATCTTGATTAACTACAACAGTTTCCTGGCCTTTTCTTCCTAACTACTGCATAAGCAGTCTCTAGATAAAAATTAAGTTCTTTGGCAGTACACTGAAGTCTTGATCAAATATTAACACTTTAATTTTGCCTTGTTCAAATCATATATTAATCAGTCACCTTGTAAGAATACTTGCCCTAATTTAAGGCCATAAAATACAGACACAATGTCAATGGAGTACCAATCTTCTTTTGGCAGATATTTATAATTCACCCATCAACTCAACTAAACAAATAATCAAATATTTATTGAGCATGAGGGATTATTAGTCTTAGAAATGTTAAGGATAAAAATAATCCTTTGTAGTGCCCCAAAGCATGTGATTTAAAATGCATTTAACTAATGAACAGATTATTAATCATAAGAAAATAAGTTTTAGTACTATTTGGCAGTATAGCTTCAAAGTCTGTGTCTGTAAATTCTATAACAAGAAAAATATTCAAGTTAATTAAAACTGAAAATGATGTTCAATTAGTTTGATATCACGCAAAACTCATAGTACTTGTTCAGTCAAGCTAACTGTGCTGAAATTCTGAAACATTAAAAAAAATACTGTTGCAAAAAAAGTTATCTACTCACTTGATCTCCTACTTTATCAAATGGCATTTTGCTATACAAGAAATAATTTCAAAATCTGCAAAAACTAAGCTGCCACCTCTTTGGTATTCAAAAGACTATGTCTCATAGGTTTTAAAGGTAATACAAAGCTTTTGTAGAATATTTTTTTATCATGGGCAACTCCACCAGAATTAAACATACTGCTAACATAAACTACATTGAAAAGGACAATCCCAATTAGACTTGTATATGTTCCCAGGTATTTCTACTCTCTGGTATTGTTTTTTGTATTTCTTCCTGGCTTATGAGGAAGCAGCATGAAGAAGCACTTCACAGGTCAGGATTACAAAACAGAAACCACCGCTTCCTGATTTATACAATAAATATAGTGATACTATCAAACAAGTGAAATTAAGAAATAATTATATAGATCAAATAAAGCATGTAAAATAAAAATGATGTAAAGCATTTAGAATAGTGCCTAGCATATGAGTGTTTAAAAATACAGCTATTATTTTTCTTTAAAATTAATTAAAATTAAATTTAAATTTACTTTCATAATGCATCAGGCCCCACTTAAATACCTGGTATGAGTATTTTAAGTCATGTTCTGTACATGTTAGGCTTTTTTAAAAATTTTAAGATATACATTTAAAATATCTCAAAACAATATTTAATGTTATATACAACATAAGCCATTTAACAACCCAAAAGACAAATTTGTTTTAAACTATATGTTTAACTCTATAATATAGTATAAACCAGCTATTAAGTAAACTACCTTCACCAACTGATTTTAACCTCTTCAGTGAAACTGGGATACTAAATATCACTTTTCAGGATTGCTAAAAAGATACAAAAATATAATGTGTCCCAAAGTACCTAACTAGTCCTACCAATTCAAGACTACCACTAAAAAACAGCTACAGAAAGCATTCACTAAAGCCATGTACTGCTGATACATAATTTACAAAGGAAATTAAATATAAAATAAAATATACTCACCAATGCCAAGTCATCTCGACCATAGTCGAGGGCTGCAATCATCACCTGTTCATATATGATCCAAACTAAATACAAAAATAGGAAAAAACTGAATTTAATATAAAAATCTCACAACAGAAATTAGATAATGAATTCTTCATGCTTCTGATATCTTAAAGAACATTTTTACAACTGAAAAGTGATTTATTATATTACATCTGGAATTAAGGAAAAAGTATACTGAAATTTTTAGCAATGCATAATATTTTTACATTTAACTAGGTTAAAAAAAAAGTCAATTATTTAATACCTTTCCCGTTTTAAAAGATTCATTATGAAATACATTTTTGATGTGCCCAGGACTACAGCCTTGTGAGCTTTAAAACAAAAAAGCCTACTTGATAGCTTCACTACTACCAATAATTATAAGTCCCTCTAAAAATAAAAGTTATCATTCAGACTTCCTGAGAAGTATTTTAAACATTAATAAATCATGGATTGTGAGCAGAAAGATCATAATGACAGGATTAAAAAAAAAACTAAACTGTAAATGAAACATGTGCTGAGCATGAACATAATAGATTTAAAAACTTACTATCATCTCCAAGCTTAGAAGCATATTCACTAATTAATTCCTCTCCAACTTCCACAATTTGCTCACTATTTCGTGAGTTTTCTTCTCTCCATTTTCTCATTTTATCTCGCATTTCTGGAAAAAAAAGCTTGCAATTATATATACAAATATTTGATTAATGTCAAACAAACTGACAAGATGAAATCAATTTTCATCTTGTGTAAAGAAAATACACTCATATTAATGTAAAATCTGTGGTTTCTCAAATTTCATAAAGTGGAAAATCAATTTAACAAGAGCAACAGATCCCTTAGAAGACTGAAAATGCAACTGATATTACAGCTATCTTTACCGTATGGCATCGAATGGCTACAAAGATCCTCTATCCCTTCAGGCAACTATGAATCATGCTTTTTTGAGGTTACAATGTTCAGAACTTGATAAAAGCTAAAGATTATTTTTTCAGAAAACTGAGTAATATTACACACTGAACTCTCAAAAAGTTCAAAGTACTCCACTGACTCAAGAATATAAAATTTTCATAATCAGGGCATCATATTGGGCTATCAGCACTGAAGGAACATTCATCACAAAACTCCCTTAAAAACATTACTACAATAGTCCATATAACATATAAAAATACACAATTACATAAGAAAATCAACACAGAAAAATTAGGACAAAGGAAATGTTTGCTTATATATAAAGAGTAAAATGAATAATGTAAAGTAAGGTCAAAGGCACTAGCAAACAATAAAAGTTGACAGAACAACTTTACATGTTATAATATAATAGGGAACTCTGGAATTTCAAAGAACAGCATTTTGATAAAAGCAGAAATAATAACTGGGGGTGGGAGTGTACCTAATCCAGAAAAAAGATCCCTTTTTTATATAGTTAAGGTAGAATGAAGTGTCCAATTCACCAGTTACATATATGCTTTCTACTCTTACCTCTGAAAAATCTTACATATTCATATAAAGTTACCTTTTTCCTTCTACTGACACACGTTATATAGATTTAAATAGCTGATTTAAGTTGTTATTGAATGTTACTGAATACATGAGTTAAATTATCAATAACAATATGCTATTCTTCTAAAGAATAAATAAAAGAGAAGCACGTGGGATTTTCACTACTTTTATATGTACTATCTTTATATGAACTGGTCTCTACAGTTCAAAGTCTACAAAAGAAAACAGAAAATAATCATAAGATGATAATAGACCCTACCTGAATTTACCAAAAAAATGGTTTTAGAAAACCATGAATTAACAAGCAGAGACATTACTTTGCCAACAAAGGTCCCTCTAGTCAAAGCTATGGTTTTTCCAGTAGTCATGTATGGATGTGGGAGTTGGACTATAAAGAAAGCTGAGGGCCAAAGAATTGATGCTTTTGAACTGTGGTATTGGAGAAGACTGTTGAGAGCCCCTTAGACTCCAAGGAGATCCAACCAGTTCATCCTAAAGGAAATCAATCCTGTATTTTCATTGGAAGGACTGATGCTGAAGCTAAAACTCCAATACTTTGGCCACTTGATGTGAAGACCTCATTTGAAAAGATCCTGATGCTGCGAAAGACTGAAGGCTGGAGGAAATGGGGACGACAGAAGATGAGATTGTTGGATGGCATCACTGACACGATGGACATGAGTTTGAGTAAGCTCCGGGAATTAGTGATGCACGGGGAAGCCTGGAGTGCTGAAGTCTATGGGGTCGCAAAGAGTCTCAACTGAATTCCTTCTACTGAAAACCTACAAATTGACTCATTCTGCACAGGAAGTAAGTTAAATTGAATCTTAAAGACTGAAGAGGACTTGTGCAAGCAAACAAAAAAGTAAGTTATTCATACCCCACAGTTTAAGGGCTCAGTCTCTTAAGACTGCTCCCACTTCAGAAACCAATGCAAGCCCCTATACCGTAACTGCCATCTGAAGTTCACATTCTTTGTTGACCTGGCAGATTATTTTAAAATAGGAAGAGCCTTGGGAATATAAATTTATTTAGTGTTTTACAGATCTGTTTCACAAAACTACATTCCTTGCCTGTACCCTGCAATGTTCTTTAAGACACTGTAAATTTTTTTCCCATAAACTAGAGACTAAGTGAGAAAAACTGGTCCCATCTCCTTTTTTGTCAAATTTCTCACTTACCAATAGTATTCAACTTTCCATTCCTACTTATTTATAACCAAGGTATATAAATGGGAAATGCCTGACATAAATCATTCCCCTTTCACCTATTGTCATGTCCTCCCTGACTTCTATTAGTCATTCAAAAATATATTAATACATTATTTCTATAACATTCTAGAAACACAGTGAAAAAAGAATCAACCCATGTGCCTAAGAAGTCAACAAGTTAACAAACAAACTGTAAACAACATAATGTGATAAAAGAAAAGACTGGTTATGCTCAGAGCACTAAGAAAGCAAGTGAGGGAATGATTAATTCCACCTGGCAAGGAGAAGGTTAAAGACATCTGTGATAAGTGAAACAAGCCCTAAGAATTAAAGAGTGTTTGTTAGATGAAGTCTATAGCAAAGAGCAAGAACCATGGTAGACAGGTAAGAGTATCTAATGTGCTAAGGGACTGGGAAATTGCCCCACACCTAGATTAGGGGGAGAAGGCAAAGGAAAGGAAAGCAGTTTCTACAGGACATTGCAAAATGGAGCTCAGGTTAATTCTTCATTTATATAACCCATTACAGGAGTGGAGAACATGTTCCTCTGTCAAAGACTTCTCCTAGAGACCCTAAAAAGAAAAAAACAACACCACCTGAAGCTTCAATTACCAGAAGAGGAAAAACTGAGAGAGCAGGGTAAAACTGGGAAGAACAATCCTGACTCCAGATTTGATCTATTCTGTTTAGTTTAACCTTTGTATTCTATTGCTTTTGTTATGAGTTAAGAATGCTGCACAATGGGAACAGTGCCTGGTGCACAGTACTCAAATATATATTTAATATGTCATTGAGCATATAGACTAATAAAGTAATTAGAGCTATGTGTAGATGATTACCCACAGAAGACATTAAATCTTTTTCAAGGTCTTTGAAGCTGATGAAACCTCTGAATCAACTTTTCCCAGTGGGAGGGGCTATGGGCAAACCTATGGTTGCTTCACATTGATATTTGGTAGAAACCAATCCTTCAATTAAAAACAAATACATAAATAAAAAGAAAACACACACACATTCAATTTTGCATATAATTTCAGGACTTCACAGACCACATAACATCTATGTCTGAATCAATCAGGATTTTATTGAACTCAGTATTAATCACCACCAATAACAGATTAAGAAGAGGAAAGGACCACTGAGGACACCAAAAATTAAGGAGCAAATGGATGTAGAGAATGCAGCAAAGTTCTGAAAACTAGTAAGAGAGCCTAATGCAGCACTCAATATGCCAGCAAATTTGGAAAACTCAGCAGGGGCCACAGGACTGGAAAAAGTCAGTTTTCATTCCAATTCCAAAGAAAGGCAATGCCAAAGAATGCTCAAACTACCACACAATTGCACTCATCTCACATGCTAGTAAATT
>SJYC01110840.1:0-26093 GCA_006408675.1 Madoqua kirkii | reverse complement strand
GTGCTGTACAGTGGGTTCTTACTTCTTTTATATATAGTAGTGTGTATCTGCTAATTTCCAACTCCTTATTTATCCTCCATCCCTTTCCTCTTTGGTAACAATAAGTCTGTTTTCTATATCTTTGATTTTTTTTTGTAAGTTCATTTGTCTTTTTTAAGATTCCACATATAAGTGATATCATATAATATTTGTCTTTCTATGACTTACTACCCTTAGTATGATCATCTCAAGGTCCATCTATGTTGCTGCAAATGCCATTATTTCATTCTTTTTTATGGCAGAGTTTTATTCCATATTGTGTGTATGTGTGCACACACACATATGTCTTGGCTACTGTAAATATTACTATGAATATTTGGGTACACATATCTTTTCAAATTAGAGTCTTCTGGATATGTGCCCAGGAGTGGAATTGCTGGATCATATGGAAATTCTATTTTTTGCTTTATTTAAGGATCCTCCATAATGTTCTCTATACTAGCTGTACCAATTTACATTCCACCCTCTTTAGCATTTTTTGTTTATAGACTTTTTGATGATGGCCACTCTGATTGGTATGAAGTGATACCTCACTGTAGTTTTGATTTGGATTTCTCTAATGATTAGTGATACTGAGCATATTTTCATCTGCCAATTGATCATCTACATGTCTTCTTTGGAGAAAGGCAGAATGACCATTCCTCACATCAGTACTTAAGCACAGTGGCAGAGTTTATTGGCACATATATGATAGATGTAAGAGCAAACTGCCCAGGGTGGAGAAAGTACTTCTAAGCATGCTTTCTGCACTGCCCAAGCACTCTCTGCTAATGACTGAATTTCAGCCTAAGTTCCCTCACCCCATGTCTCCCATCCTTTTCTCCCTCAGTTGCCTCAGATATATACTTGACTCTCCAGACTCAAAAGTTAGAACTCGTGTTCTTGACAGAAGGTGCCTGAGCCAGCCCCATCATTCCATCTCAACTGACAGAAGGACAAGTCATCTTAGAAAGCGGCTCCAGCTCTACTGCCAGAGGCATACTCATGTCATACACATCACCCTCCCCAATATCAATCTTACCTTCACTGCTTTTTCCATACCCACCAATACTACCCTTTGCATCAATATTTCAATGGGTCATGGACATCAATACAATGGTTACCTCAATGCCATCATTATTTTCAGAAGTTGCATGATTATGTTGGAAAAAGAAAAAGAGCTCTGAGATCAGGGTGAAATACTTTCAAATCACAGTTCTAGCTCTCACCATTTATGGGAGCTTGGGCAAGTTCCTCATTTTGAATGTTTTTCCTCATCTGTAAATAATGGGGACCATACCTTCTTCATATGGTATTTACAAAGATTAAACAAGGTCAGGTATGTAGAGCATCTAGGATAGTAGTGGCTCCTAGTAGGTGTCCAACACATGTTGGTGTTTTTGATATACTGTGGTACTCAATAAACACAGAACATGCCACAATGAATAATTGAATGATCAAACTTTCTTTGGAGAGAAAAAGAAACCAGGTGTTTTCAAGGAATGTTTTATTTAGATGGAAGGCTTTCAAACATTTAATTGTTATTGTTTGGTTTTTTTTGTTGTTGTTGTTAGTGGCAAAACCCTTTCTTCAAGTAAAGTGAAAGTGAAAGTGTTAGTTGCTCAGTCGTGTCTGACTCTATGTGACCCCATGGACTGTAGCCCACCAGACTCCTCTGTCCATGGGATTCTCCAGGCAAGAATACTGGAGTGGGTAGCCATGTCCTTCTCCAGAGGATCTTCTAGACCCAGGGATAGAATCCGGGGTCTTCTGCATTGCAAGCAGACTCTACCATCTGAGTCACCAAGGAAGCCCTTTTTTAAGTAAAATCATATGCAAAAGAACTAACAAAATTATGTGGAACCTAGATAAAGGATACAACAAAATTTAGTTTTGAGAATATAGTCTATATCTATAGTGTTAACTCTTTTGCATATGATTTTATGAAGGGGGCAAATGCATATGAAAGTTAACCCTGAAAATAAGAAAAATGGAGCTTCTTCACTTCGAGCAGGGCTGAGGGTCTGCATCCCTCTGCTCAGATGCATTTGTCTCCTTCATCGCATACCAGATCACCTTTGCCCTGAGACTCCAAAAAGTGCACTTTGAAGCCACGAAGCTAGACTATATTCTCAAAACTAAATTTTGTTATATCCTTTATCTAGGTTCCATGTATTTTTGTTAGTGCTATTTTCTGTTTGTTAATAACATAAATGAAATCTATGTCATTATATCTTCTGACTTGTTTTGTTGTTGATAACCTAGGAAAGCTGCTTTTGTAGATAAATAAATTCTCTTAAAAATTCTTCAAATGTATCAGTTTACTCTCTTGGGGTTTTCTTAGTACATAATCACATTGGTTGCAAAAGATGATTTTTAGCTTGTCCTAGCCAATATTTTCGGAGAAGGCAATGGCACCCCACTTCAGTACTCTTGCCTGGAAAATCCTATGGATGGAGGAGCCTGGTAGGCTGCAGGCTATGAGGTCTCTAAGAGTTGGACACGACTGAGTGACTTCACTCTTCGCTTTCATGCATTGGAGAAGGAAATGGCAACCCACTCCAGTATTCTTGCCTAGAGAATCCCAGGGATGGGGGAGCCTGGTGGGCTGCCATCTATGGGGTCGCACAGAGTCGGACACAACTGAAGTGACTTAGCAGCAGCAGCAGCAGCAGCAGCCAATACTTTAATCTCTTATTTGTTTCATGTTTCAGTGTATGCACTAGACATGAAAATAATGTTATTTTTAAATGGTCCTGGTATATATCATTGTTTAGGTCTTGATTTTAATTAGCTTTCTTTTGGACCAGTTATTCTCTATTTTGTTGCTGGAGTCCCAACCATCTAAGATTCTGATTTAATTTGTCTGGGATAGATTACAAGCTTCAGTATGTTATGAAAGCTCTGGTTACTTTTACATTCTGAGAATTGAGACCCCTGAGCTCCAGGTATTTTACCAGGAAGTATGTTGGCTGCTTATTTAATGTAGATATTCCTTATTATGTTTAGGAAGTATTTGCTAGCCTACACATCTGAGATTTTTTTGTTGTTTGTTTATTTGGGGCTTTTTCACATGTTTAGAAATAGTGTTGCAATTATTTGTTGAGATGACTGCATTATATATATGTATATTCTTATTGTATATATGTATATTTGTATATTTATATCAAAGTGATGAATAAAGCATCCTTGCATTTATTTCTACATTAAACTTGACCATGGTGGGTAATCCCCTTGTCATTTTATTGAATTCAGTTTGCATTTATATTTACAACGATGTATTTCTAGGTATTCTCTGTCCTACTTTAGTAATAATAACAACAAAAATAGCCTGTTTAAGAAGTATTTATCTTCCAGAAACTGTTTGAAATCCCTTCTATGATTATTTCATTTATTTTTCAGTCTTACATATAGGAAAACTGAAGCACAAAAGGCTTGGACTTTCTGCCCCCACTCACAGAGCTCAGGGCATGTGAGAGCCAGGATTGAATGGATAAGAAAGCTGTGGTACATATACACAATGGGATATTACTCAGCCATTAAAAAGAATACATTTGAATTAGTTCTAATGAGGTGGGTGAAACTGGAGTCTATTATACAGAGTGAAGTAAGTCAGAAAGAAAAACACCAATACTGTATACTAATGCATATATATGGAATTTAGAAAGATGGTAACGATAACCCTATATGTGAGACAGCAAAAGAGACAGAGATGTATATTAGAGTCTTTTGGACTCTGTGGGAGAAGGTGGGAGTGGGATGATCTGAGAGAATAGCAATGAAACATGTGTATTACCATATGTGAAATAGATTGCCAGTCCAGGTTCGATGCATGAGACAGGGTGCTCAGAGCTGGTACACTGCAATGACCTAGAGGGATGGGATGGGGAGGGAGGTGGGAGGGGGGTTCAGGATGAGGAACATGTGTACACCCATGGCTGATTCATGTCAATGTATGGCAAAACCAATACAATATTGCAAAGTAATTAGCCTCCAGTTAAAATAAATAAATTTAAAAAAAAAGAATCTGAAGGAACAGCATTCTAGACAGCGGAGATGGAAAGAGCAAAGGTTCAGGGACAGGAAAGAGCTTCAAAAAAAAAAAAAAGAATTCCAGTAGAATGTTGGGAGCACTCTCGGGCCTTTTGTGTGCCTCCTGTGTGAGCTCGAGTAGCAGACAAGTTCCCTAACCTCTGATTTCTTCAGTTTGCTTATGGGTAAAATGAGGTTAATACTTACCCCTCTTTTGCAGGGTTGTCAGAAGAACTGCCTGAATTAACATTCATGAGGTGCCCAGAACTATGCCTGACACTGAGTAAGGACCACGTAAATGTCTGTTAAATAAATCCTAGCCAGGCTAACTGGTTGCGGGTCTTACCCATTACCTCTTTGGACTCAGGGTTATGCCAGCTTAAAAATACCTGGAGTACCTTTCACTCTCTTGCTAGTTTTTCTTAAATCAGTTTTAGTCATTTACATTTTCTCCCACATCATTTATTTTTTATTTTATTAGCATTAGGCACATAGATTTTTTCAATAATAAAAAATTCTATACTGTAATCAGTTTTTACTCATTTTGTTTATTTGAATTTTCTGTTTATAAAAGACTAGTTTTGATTACAGTGATTTTATTTTGGTTGTTGTAAAAAATAGTCTTTGACTTGATCTATAGTGCTATCAATTTTCTGTTTTATAAATAATTGATTTCTGGTGTTTTTTTTTTTAATATCTATCTTCTTGAGTAAGAGGTTTCATTTATCTCATTTTAATCCAACACCATTACTCTTTCTCTGTGTGGCTTTGATCACATCAGTAATTTTTTTAATTGTGCTATTTCTAATCAACCTCTTTTGAGGTGTTACCTCAATCATTTTGTTCACCCTTTGTCAGCCCCTTTTTCAGTCAGATTTATTCCCTCTCTATCTGCCCCCTCAGGCTACTGTCTCCTCTAGGGACTCTCTTCTAAAACATGTATCCTCTTGACTCAATTTATCTCCTTCCAGCATATGGTGATTATATATAATTGCAATGATGGAGGGGAGATTAGATTTTTCATTCATTTTTCTGAACCAGTTACATAATCCAGGCTCACAAAGGGACCATTGATAATTTTCCCATACAAACAAGAAGTAATTAGAAAACATAATAAAAGAGCTGGTGCCATTAAATCTAACAGAAGAAAAAGGAGAAGGAAAAGGAAAAAGAAAAAGAGGAGGAAGGTGGGAAGGAAAGCAGGCAGGTAAGCAGGCAGGAAGAAATAAACTTAAGAAGCATGAAGAAACTATATAAAGAAGACTCACAAAACTAAAAATCTGAGTGACATTAACAAGAAAAATAGCTTGAATAGAAATGGAGAGCTATTCCTTTTATTGCAATAGGAAAAGCTAATATTGTAAGAACATCAATTTTCTCTAAATTAATATGTAAATTTGTTGCAACCCCAAGAAAATATTAATTGATTTTTAAAATTAGACCAGCTAGTTCTAAGCTTTTCTGTAAATATCAAATTCAAATTCAGCCAGAAAAAAATTTCTGAAAAGGAAGCATAAGGAATTAGAGGCCAAGTTCTACCAGATAATGAAGTATTACAAAGCAAATGTGATTCAGTTACATGAATGAGTCAGGAGAGAGAATCCAGAACTAGAATCAAATGCAGATGCAAATTTAGTGTATGACAAAGGTGACATTTCAAAGCAAATGCATTATTCAAAGAACAGTAATAATGAAACTGATCATAGAATTATAACACTTTCTTCTTATAAATGTAATTCTTATTATAATGTTTTATACTTATATGTCATAACATTTGTTATGTTACACAATTTTACATAAAAGAACCTATAAATTCCTAGGAGAAAGGAAAATTATTTTTATATTGTGAATTAGGAAAGGTCTTATTAATATTTGGGCTTCCCAGGTAGCTCAGTGGCGGAGAATCTACCTGTCAATGCAGGAGATGCATGAGACTCAGGTTTGATCCCTGGGTCAGGAAGATCCCCTGGAGGAGGAAATTGCCACCCACTCCAGTATCCTTGCCTGAAAAATTCCGTGGACAGAAGTACCTGGCAGGGTTGCAAAGCATCCTACATGACTAACTGAGCACACACACATGCCTCTACTGCTGCAGATTTATGTTTACTAAGCTCTTACCGCCAAAGTCTTTTTAAACAGTTTGCTTCTGCTAAGTTGCTTCAGTCGTGTCCGACTCTGTGCGACCCCATAGATGGCAGCCCACCAGGCTCCCCGGTCCCTGGGACTCTCCAGGAAAGAACACTGGAGAGGGTTGCCGTTTCCTTCTCCAATGCATGAAAGTAAAGAGTGAAAGTGAAGTCACTCAGTCGTGTCCAACTCTTAGTGACCCCATGGACTGCAGCCTACCAGGCTCCTCCGTCCATGGAATTTTCCAGGCAAGAGTACTGGAGTGGGATGCCATTGCCTTCTCTGTTTAAACACTTTACGTATATTTATTTATTTGATCCTCACACTACGTTATCATTCCCATCGACAAAGGAGAAAGCAAAGCACAAGAAGCTGAAGGAAAGTCGGCTCTTGACCCTTTGGCTCAAGAGTGGCAGAGTGGAAGTACACAGCCAGACAGTTTCACTCTGGCGCTTGTGTGCTCAACCACCATAAGCTAGCTGTCTAAGCAACTGACAGCCACCTGGAAAAGCAATAAAGATGGAACCCAGTGATGGTCCAGCTTGCTGGGCTTAATTCATCCCTAGTCTTGAAAGATGGGCAGTATCTGACTGCATATGCTCACAGATCACTGCTGCTGTTACAATGTCACAGATCACAGTTCACTGCTAGCAGGTATAAAATGTCTAACCTGTGATATAGGGTAGCAGGATGACTCTGGTAGCAGATAAATTGGGCCCAAGAAGTAAGAATTGGGTGATAAGAAGTGTTAAGAAGACCTGGTGAAGTAAGCATGCTGGACGTGGCAGGACTGCACCCTGCAAATACAAAGACCACGACAAACCACCCATGTGTCTTCCACAAAGAAGAGGAGCAAGACCACCTAACATCTGCATGCCTAATGGTGCATGGCATGCTTTGCTCAAAATCTGTCTATTGTGTAGGTCACAGTCTTAAAGAGGAAAATCACAGGGACTGGTGTTCAAGTCCATGAGACCAAAACTTAGATTTAATACCTAAACTAATTGTAGCTTCAGCCTTCCCTAGAAATGTATTCTTAATCAACCAGTTTGGAATTTTCCAGTCAGCACCAATGAGGTAATTTGTCATACAGGCTGGCCCTCTCCACCCTCTTCCAGAAAAAGAAGAGATAATCTACAGGATATAATCCTGGTCTGTCCTCCCCCCAAAAAGAAGTCTTGGCCCCAAATTACCCTTCTTTTTTTTTTTTTTCTAATGACTTTCTTGCCCTACTCTCCTTTCTATAAAAGTCTTCCATTTTGTATCCTTCCTAGGAGACCTATTGTTCAGTAGGTAGGATGCTAACTGATTCATGAGTCCCCTAATAAGCCAATTAGAGCTTCAAGTTTACTTGGCTGAACTGTGTTTTTTTATTAAAACACATTTTCACTACAAATAGTAAACTACAAGTTCTGTAGGGTTTATGTATCAGGGGGCTTATTTTTATCAGCCCCCCAGCCCAGTTCTCCACAGAATCATTTCAGTTCTTATCTCACTGCTTACCCCAAATTAAATTCCAGATGGAGAAAGGTTTCTGATGTAAATCAATCTATAAAGGTCTGGGAGAAAACATGGTAAAATTATTCTTAATATCCAGAGTGAGATAGGTCTTTCCAAAACCCAAACATTATGCTCAGATATTATGATGAAAAAGGATCATTTTTACTATAGTAAAATCTAAAATTTTTGTATAGAAAAAAATAAAGTCAAAATGTAAATGAAAATTAGGGAAAATATCTGTACCACTGGCAACAGACAAAAGACTAATTTCCATAATACATTAAAAGCTTAAAAAAGGACAAACAAATACATTACAAAACAAAACAAACACCAGTGGAATGAACAGAGGACAGATAAGAAGCGCACTAGAAAAGAAATATAAATGGCTTAACAAATATGAGAAGATGGTCAACGTCATAATTGAGAAAGCAATTTAAAATAAAAATGAAACACCACTATTCATCTATTGGACAAAAATCTTTGCTAATGCACAATATTGTTGAGGGAAGAGGAAGGAGACACTTTAAAACATTGAATAGATTAACTGGTACCTCTTCTTTGGAGGGCAATTAAACATGGTCACAGTAATAATAATAATAGAACTAGTTTTGTTGACTTAAAGGAAAACACAGAACAGGAGAGTTGTGAGCTTAAGTGTTATTCAGGTTCTTTTTGAAGACTATCAGTTCAGTTCAGTTTAGTTCAGTCGCTCAGTCGTGTCCAACTCTTTGTGACCCCACGAACTGCAGCACGCCAGGCTTTCCTGTCCATTACCAACTCCCAGAGCTTACTCAAACTCATGGAGATAGCTACTCAGTAGCTCAGAGTAAACTGCTCCAAGTAGGAGAGGAGTAGAGGGGGGAGAAATAGGAGAGGAGCCAGTAGATTGTATGTTTTTGGCTAGAAAATACATGTAGTCATATTAAAAAACAAGCATGCTGCGGCTGTTTAGTCACTAAGTTGTGCCTGACTCTTCCGTAGCCTGCCAGCTCCTCCGTCCGTGGGATTTCCCTAGCAAGAATATTGGAGTGGGTTGCCATTCCATACATCTTGGTAAACGCTTACTGCTAATCACAAAGAACATATCTCAAGTGAATAATTAGTGCTTTTCTCTATACAGGAAGATGCAAGAACCTGGGGTTGTTGAAATCCTTCCTAAGATATGCATCTTAACTCTCTAGGGCCTTTATCTAAAGCATAAAGTGCCCTATCCTGTTTTCCATCCTGAATTGCTCTCAGGGGCAGGTGAAATGTCCTGGGTGAATGCAGCATGTTGTGACTCAACCCTAGCAGAACTGGGTGATGAGTGACACCTGTTTTTTTTTTTTCCTACAGCTTACATCAGTTCAGCCAGTTCAGCTGCTCAGTCGTGTCTGACTCTTTGAGACCCAATGAACCACAGCACGCCAGGCCTCCCTGTCCATCACCAATTCCCAGAGTCCACCCAAACCCATGTCCATTGAGTCAGTGATGCCATCCAGCCATCTCATCCTCTGTCATCCCCTTCTCCTCCTGCCCTCAATCTTTCCCAGCATCAGGGTCTTTTCAAATGAGTCCACAGCTTACACTTATTGAGAATTTGCTATAATGGATAGACTGTGGTCTATACGCTTAGATATTTTCATTCATACACTCCTCATAACAACCAAATGAAGTGGCTTCCATTGTTATCCCTCTGAGAACACTGAGGCACTTAAAGACTGAGAAACTTGAAAAACAACAGGTTCCTACTGTGTAGCACAGGGAACTGTATTCAATATCCTGTGACAGATTATAATGGAAAAGAATATGATAAAGAATATGTATATTTGTAAATGAGTCACTTTGCTGTACAGAAGAAATTAGCACAACATTGTAAATTAACTATGCTTCAAAAATTTTTTTTAAAGCAAAGAAGATAAATTAATCATATTGGAAGGGGAAAAAATATTAAGACATGTTCAAATCACATGTCTAGTAAATGGAGAAGCTGGGTTCAAACTGAAGAAGTCTGAAAAATCCAGTTTATAATGCCAAGCTTGACAATGTCCATAAAAATTTAAAATGTTTAAACCTATTATCTATACCTATTTATGAAAATTAGTAATACAGCACACAAAAGAATATAACTATCAAGGTAAAAGTGTATTTCTCTCCCACATAAATAAAGTCCAGTCCAAAACTGGTAGGACAGCTCAATTATATGAAGTGCTTAGGAATCTGTTTTTTTCCTCAGCTCACCTCTCATCCCCCAAAGGGTGGGGCCCTAGAGCTCATAGTCCAAGGCAGGAAGTGAATTACAGGAAGAAATAAATAATAAAGGACAAAGGCACCATCACTTCCTCTTACATTGCTTTGGCTGCAAGGGAGGCTGAGAAAGGTCTTAATTCTGAGCAGCCACAGGCACAGCTAAGTATCAGTAATAAGCCCAGAAGATCAGAGGAATGGATATCAAAGGGTCTCTTTCCTTCCTATTGACATCACAATTCTAGTTCTAGGAAAATTTCCGACAGATGAAAGGCATATTTGTTCAAAAACTTTCTGACTGATTATTCTCTACTTGTCCTTCCAGATACATTTTTGACTCTGCTCTGCCTGTCTGTGTCACCTCCATGAACGAGCATCATTTGGGCTTCCTTGTCTGCTAGACTCCACTTATATTCAGCAGGTACATCAGTAGGAAACCAGAGAGCAAGAGGAGAGCACAGTCGGGATATTTACTCTGATGGCTGCAGTTCTGGCAGTGGCTGCACTTATCTATCTACGGCCACAGCTCCAGTTTGGTGGCCTCTCCTGTAGGGCTAAGGGCCCACTGGCTTCTACCAACACTGCTCCCTCCCCTTGTCCTTTCATGCCCAGGGGAGGTAAAGACTTCTCCCTGTTGCCTGTTCCTGACAACTTAACCATGTATTGTTTGGCCCATTAATCCTGCCAGCACCTGTGTCAACAGTCCCTCCCTCAAATTCTCTTCAGGTAAGCTTTGGATGTACCATCTGCTTCCTCCTGGACCCTGGTACCATATGTACAAGGATTTTCATTGCCACATTGCTTCAAATCACAATAGACTAGAAACAAATTAAATATTCATCAATCAGGGTATGAGTAAACACATATAGTACAACCAGAGTAGAAATATTATATAGAAGTTTAAAAAATAATGTCTCACTGTATATACTGAAAATTCTAAGAGGGTCAATATCATGTTATATATTTTTATCACAAATAAAAAGTAGGTTTCCAGGAGCTAATATGGACAGCTCTTGATGATAAGATTCCAACAAGTACTTTTAAAATATAAATATAAATATATATTTAGGTAGACATGTGGATAATAGTGGTGACTTCTGGAGGGCTAGAGAGATTTACTAAATATTTTTTTTTGATACTCTATGAATTTTTACCATGTATCTATTACCCTTAAAAGAAACTAGTTAGGGAAAAAATCATTGCTTTCTTTGGGGCACATATAGGGAAGTGTAGGACTAGGATGGTAATACTCCTTTGATATTCCATTATTTAATTAGAACTCCAACTTCCTCTCCTCTCCACTCTCTATCCTCCCTTTATCCTCTCCCCATATCGAGCCACACTGAGGACCTGTTACAGAAACCAGTACTTGAGAAACCAAGCACCACACTGGGAGAATTGCAGAACTCAGGTTTATCACGCTGGACCCAGAGGAGTTCACACTTCAAGCTCTGAGCCCCAAACAAATGGGTTACAGAGTTTTTATACACAGACAGGCATGATTAAGCAGGTTTGCAGGTTTGCAGGGGCTGGGCGATTGCAAAGAGCAGGACAAGGGTGAGTGAGATAAGCTCCAGTTCCTAGTATTGTGAGTCCCCACTTTCTGAGACATACATGATCCAGACTTTGCAAGGAGCAAGCTGAGTTACAGAGGCAGAAGGGCACGAGGTTCTGTAAAATTTTAACTTTTCCTCTTCAGACCCTCCTTCTAAGAAAAGGCAGCACCTCATCCTCGCAGGGCTGGAGGGGTTCTTATTGTGACTCTCCCAGGTGGCCATTGTTCTGACCTCAGGCAAGACTTTCTGTGATCTAGAATCTCCTTACTTGCTTACTGTTCTTTAACCTTTCAAGGACTGGTCTCTTAAGAATTAAACTCCCTTTCCGGTTTCTGAAAGAAAAAAAAATCTTATTCTAGATTTACAGCTCTTGGAATGTGGTAAATTCTGCTAGGATTGATCAAAAGGATCTTGAAAATCTGATTTCACTCGGGGCTGAATTCAAAAGCACCGGGGTTTTGGTGTTGCTTTTGTGTTTGTATCCCATTCCTTCCCTCATTTATTGACTTAGCATCGATATATCAAGCACCTGTGTTACCCAAAAAACTGGGTTCACCTCTTGGTGAGTGTCAAGACAAAAGACATAATCAAGCCAGAGATCAGGAAAAGGAAGGGTTTATTACTTGAGCAAGTAAGGAGGACACCTGAGAGCTTTCCCAAAGCAATGTCTATCTGAATAGCAAAATTGGGGAAAGTTACAAGGTCACATGCTTATTCATGAGGGGGGTTAGAGCAGTGTATGCATATTCATGAAGGGACTTGAGCAGAGGAAAATTCTGCATAGAGTTGGGGCAAAGGTCAACAGAGTCCAAGCTTTAGATGACTGAAGCCATGAGGGTCAGAAAAGGTCAACATCATCATCCCTTAGGTTCCAGTTGATCTGGAAGCTGACCCTTCAAGGGGGATTTAAATTCTGCAAAACAGCTCAAGAAAGTGCTTCAGGCTAATCTTTACCATTGAAACAGAACTAGCAGTCTTTACAACTGATTTGTTATCTTTGCTATTATTCCTTCTTTTCCTGATAACAGTGGTTTGTTCTTTTATTCCTTTAAGATCATTATTTCTGCAATCTTTCAAAGGGTAAGCATGGTAGCCAAGCTTAGATCACAAAATGGTATAGGCCAAAATGGCTTCTCTAATGTCAAAAAGCTATATCTGTTCTTTCCCTTCAGGTCCTTCAAGGACCTTCCTACCCGATCTACTTATACCTTCTCTGTTCCAAAACTCTAGGAAGTGTCATCAGTTAAGAAAATGAATGAATCTTGTCCTAGAGAGATTAAGTCTTATGGAGGGGACAAAAGTGTAAGATGTGCCAAGAGAAGAGAAAATAGAGATGAGAGTCAGGGCCCAGAGACAGTGGCTGATTGTAATCAGAGACCAGGATGGGTGACTAGAAGAACTTCTTAAGAGTGTGAGATGGGGTTGATGGGGGTGGTGGTAACAAAAGATGGTAAGGGTGCCCTGGAAGACAAGTGAAAGGGAAGAGCAATTGAAACAGCAGAAGCAATGCTTAACTGCTTGACTGTTGAGCAAGACACTTAACTGTAACTTAAAACTGTTGATTTAAAGATTAAAACAGGAAGGCAATATGTTGAAAGTTCATTAAGAGTCATCCTTATCCTACAGAGAATCAAAAGGGAAAGATGGAAGAATAAGTTAAGAGCACCTATCACAGTCATGATTTAGGAAAGAAAAAAAAGAATAGTTAAATATTTGGCGGCTGTTTTAGACTGCTTTAAAATGCATTCATATTAAGATATTGCTTTAATGTTCTTGTACCTGTGGCAGAGGAAAGACATCTAGGCATGAAATAATAAGGCATATTAAAAAACTGCTGATTGTGAATAGTGCTAAACCCTAGAAGAATGGATAAATGGCCAGGGAATGATAAGGAAGCAGTCACTGAACTGGGGTTGTTGTTGTTTAGTTGCTCAGTCACATCTGATTCTTTGTGACCCCTGTGGATGGCAGCACACCAGGTTTCACTGTCCTTCGCTATCTCCCAGAGTTTGCTCAAACTCATGTCCACTGAGTCAGGGATGCCACCCAACCATCTCATCCTCTGTCGTCCCCTTCTCCTCCTGCCCTCAATCTTTCCCAATATCTCAGTCTTTTCCATTGAGTCAGCTCTTCCCATCAGGTGGCCAAAGTATTGGAGGTTCAGCTTTAGCATCAGTTCTTCCAATGAATATCCAGGGTTAATTTTGTTTGGGATTGACTGGTTTGATCTCCTCACTGTCTAAGTGGTTCTCAAGAGTCTTCTCCAGCACCACAGTTCAAAGTCATTAATTTTTCAGTGCTCAGCTTTCTTTATGGTCCAGTTCACACCTGTACAGGACTACTGGAAAAACCACAACTTTGACTACACAGATCTTTATCAGCAAAGTGATGTCTCTGCTTTTTAATATGTTACCTAGGTTTGTCATTGCTTTTCTTCCAAGGATAAAGCATCTTTTAATTTCATGGCTGCAGTCACCACCTGCAGTGATTTTGGAGCTCAAGACTATAAGGTAAATCACTGTATCCATTGTTTCCCCATCTATTTGCATTGAAGTGATGGGACCTCGTGCCATAATCTTAGCTTTTAGAATGGTTAAGTTTTAAGCCAGCCTTTTTACTCTCCTCTTTCACCTTCATCAAGGGGCTTTTTAGTTCCTCTTCACTTTCTGCCATTAGGGTGATGTTGTCTGCATATCTGATGTTATTGATATTTCTCCCAGCAATCTTGATTCCAGCCTGAGCTTCATCCAGCGTGGTGTTTCGCATGATATACTCTGTATATAGGGCTTTCCAGGTGGCGCTAGTGTTACTTGTGTGCCAATGCAGGAGACATAAGAGATGTGGTTTCAATCCCTGGGTAGAGAAGATCCCCTGGAGGAAGGGATAGCAACCCACTCCAGTATTCTTGCCTGAAGAATCCCCATGGACCGAGGAGCCTGGCAAGCTACAGTCCATAAGAGTTACAAAGAGTTGGAAGTAGGACACAACTAAAGCGATTGAACATGCATGCACCCTGCCTGTAAGTTAAATAAGCAGGGCTGGGGCACCACAGTAAGGAGAGTTCCACCTCACTTCTACCCCTGGCTTCTAGATGTCTTCATGTTACTGTCATCTCTTGGAAATATCTGACTTCCTAATGGGGTATTGGGAGAGTTTAATTTAAAATGTGCATGAATGTAATTTGAAAAAGAGTAGTGGGAAGGGCCTGTGTGGGAAAGGCTTTTCATACCATGCTAGAAGAGTGGGGAACCATGGATTGCTCAGACAGTGATGCAATCAATTATGTATGTTAGAAAGATCAATGTAAGGGAAGTATGGAAGTGGGGTCAACAGTGATACTACTGTTGTACTGGTACTGAGCACAGTTGGAGAAGGAAGAGGCACCCAAGGAACACTGATGCAGTAGAATCAATAGAAGTTAGTTACTAGCTAAATGATAGGGGTGAGGGAATGGAAACAATTGAAGAAATCTCCTAGTTTTCTAGTGCCTGAACAAGGAGAGGTGTCATATGCCATATAAACAAAGAGGAGGAAGAAATCTGGGGAAAATACATTGAGTTTGAGTTAATTTGTGGGACAGTCACATAACAAGGTCTAGGACACAGTCAAGAATGAGAATAACTTAATTTCAAGCTTTTACTCATATCCTCTTTGTCTACTCAGTCTTTCTTGTCACTGCTCCCTAATCCTTGACCCTGCCCACCCCAGTCTGCTTAGTTAACACTTACTCACTCTTTAAGGATTAGCTTAAGCAACACACCATCCAAAAACTCCCTTATGACACATCACCTCCTCACAAAAGTGGTTTTCCCCCTCATGCTTTTCAAATGATCAATGACTATTTCTTTTCTTTTTCTCTTCTTTTTGGCAACACCACACGGCATATGTGATCTTAGCTCCCATACCAGGGATTGAACCTATAGTCCAAGTGCAGAGTCTTAATCACTAGATTGCCAGGGAAATCCTTATGCTTGTTTTTATCATTACACCAAAATGTACACTAAATTGTAATTCATTTACAGATCTGTCTCCCTTACACTGGAGAAGGCAATAGCAACCCATTCCAGTACTCTTGCCTGGAAAATCCCATGGTGAAGGAGCCTGGTAGGCTGCAGTCCATGAGGTCGCTAAGAGTCAGACACGACTGAGTGACTTCCCTTTCACTTTTCACTTTCCTGCATTGGAGAAGGAAATGGCGACCCACTCTAATGTTCTTGCCTGGAGAATCCCAGGGACAGGGGAGCCTGGTAGGCTGCCATCTATAGGGTCTCACAGAGTCAGACACGACTGAAGTGACTTAGCAGCAGCAGCAGCTCCCTTACACATGATTTTAACCTCCTTGTTGGTAGAGTCTACATCTTCATCTCTAATATCTCCAATATATAGCACAGTGGAAGTATATTAATTAAGATGGACTCTCAGTGGCTGTTGAATGAATGAATGTCTTAAGTGGGAGAAGAAACATTTCTTCCTCATAGAGTGGAATAAAGAATGAATGGCGTTGAAGGTTGTGGGTGCAGGGGGCTCAGTAAAAACTTGAAAGTGTCAATAATCTAAGTGCTAGCCACAAAATAAGAGTCATTTCCCAACAGAAAAGTGAGAAAGACACTTTGAGGAAAATGATAGAGATTTGGAATAACTTCTGTAAGGGATGGGAAAGGAAGGTGACCAGATTATTTATTTAAGACTGTCAAGGAGCCTTAAGGGTCCAGTTGACCTTAGAACAATAAAGTGACAGTAGCAATGACCTCAAAGACTATGTGATTCTCCCCAGCAGCTCAGCGGGTTGAGCATGACAGGAGGAGACTGTGAGTGGAGTTCACCCCAGAGTCAAGTCCAGCAAGGCAGATTTGGCAGAGGACAAGAGAGGCTCAGTGCAGAGTGACACACTATGAGGCGTAGACTGAATAAAGAAGGGAAGTGGAGCTGTGAGGGACAGAGATTGAGAAAAATGAGAGTGAGGACCACAAGGCCCTCTCAGGCTGAAGAAGAGAAGTTGTGGGAAAGAACCTGGGACACCTGGTCGGGGTGGCTCTCCTGAGAATTTAGGATGTTAAGTTGGTGATTCCAGAGTTGAATGTCTGAATGGTAACAGAGCCATTTTAACCTCCTTGTTGGTAGAGTCTACATCTTCATCTCTAATATCTCCAATATATAGCACAGTGGAAGTATATTAATTAAGATGGACTCTCAGTGGCTGTTGAATGAATGAATGTCTTAAGTGGGAGAAGAAACATTTCTTCCTCATAGAGTGGAATAAAGAATGAATGGCGTTGAAGGTTGTGGGTGCAGGGGGCTCAGTAAAAACTTGAAAGTGTCAATAATCTAAGTGCTAGCCACAAAATAAGAGTCATTTCCCAACAGAAAAGTGAGAAAGACACTTTGAGGAAAATGATAGAGATTTGGAATAACTTCTGTAAGGGATGGGAAAGGAAGGTGACCAGATTATTTATTTAAGACTGTCAAGGAGCCTTAAGGGTCCAGTTGACCTTAGAACAATAAAGTGACAGTAGCAATGACCTCAAAGACTATGTGATTCTCCCCAGCAGCTCAGCGGGTTGAGCATGACAGGAGGAGACTGTGAGTGGAGTTCACCCCAGAGTCAAGTCCAGCAAGGCAGATTTGGCAGAGGACAAGAGAGGCTCAGTGCAGAGTGACACACTATGAGGCGTAGCTGAATAAAGAAGGGAAGTGGAGCTGTGAGGGACAGAGATTGAGAAAAATGAGAGTGAGGACCACAAGGCCCTCTCAGGCTGAAGAAGAGAAGTTGTGGGAAAGAACCTGGGACACCTGGTCGGGGTGGCTCTCCTGAGAATTTAGGATGTTAAGTTGGTGATTCCAGAGTTGAATGTCTGAATGGTAACAGAGCCCAGGGTGTGGTCACAGAAGTTAGCTGCTAAAGGGACCTTGTAAGTAAGGCTGTGCGAGTCACAGCCTTAGGAAATTAGGGAATTTTGAAGCTACGTTTTTGGACCGACTGTTCCAGAACTCTGAAACTGTCCATCCTAGAGACAGGAACTGGGTGAAAAAGAAGACTAAGAACAGGATTCTAGAAAGTTCAGTGAAAAATGGGTGGTACTCAGGGAATAAACAGATGGAATAAGAAGGAGGGAAGCAAGAAGTTCACGGGCAAGTAGAATGGATTCCTGCAGAAGAGTTGAAAGGTAACAGCCAAGTGTGGTCATGGGGAGCCTGTAGAATTCTGACCAATCTGTCTCCTAACTCTGAAGGAATTTTCTTCACCCTGGAGCAAACTCTCCAACCTCGAGAGATTAGACAGACAGCTTTTACTTTTGCACTTTGTTCTGGCATCTCGATTCTACTTTCAGAGATAACTTTTCATTTGAGTTCTCAGTCTCATGCTCTTATTTTGCTTTTTCTATAAGCATAACTCCATGTTCCTAGAATGTTATGATGCCTTTTCTCATCAAAACTAATGTCTTGTTTTTCATTCCTTACTGTGACTGATAGGATCAATACTACTGCAACTACACTGACAGCTGATCAAGGACACATATGCTACTCTTTCCAGTAACATTTGCACCTTGGAAGATCCTCCCAGAAATATAACAGCATAACCCAACCCATGCTACAAAGTCAGCAAAGAGGAGGCTTTATGTGCCTCAAAACACAAAGCTCTACATAGTCTAGAGCTTCTTCTTTTATGAGTTTAAATCCCACATGAATAGGTAGCCCAAGGCAAAGCTCTAAATTATTTTAAGTAAGGGAGTGAAAGACAGAAAAACTGCCAGAAAGACATTTTAAGTTGATGGGAAGAAGGGATTGAATTATAATGTCCTACACCCACAGTCGTTTATTCAGGACATCATATGTTCCTAGGATTTCAGGGTAAACAACATGTGCTTTAATAATAGAAAAGCTCCAACCTCACTCTTCATGTTCTGTCTGTATCTAGTCACATGAAAGCTGCTGGCCACTTACTAAAACAACCCCATCTATAACAGATGGAAAATAAGTGCCTGTAAAATACAGTAGTGGGCATGTGTGGACCAAGGATATAAAGTATAAAATATGATCCCTGCTTTAAAAAACATGAAAGTTGAGGGAAGCCTAAAACAAATAGATAATTAGCAATAAAAGTCAGAACCTGTGTTAAAGTAATTCCTGTCAGCATCAAGGATTAAACACTGCACTGTTTTAGAATTGTTAATATTGCCAGTGTGTTAGGAAGTTCCCTCAAGTGTTGGAATGTTGTAGAAGGTTGGCCCTTCCTGAACACAGACATGTCTTGAACTTGTGCATTGTGGCATCAACCAGTCAGATCAGCAGGCTCACCTCCTGCTCCCTGAGAGATGTACTGGCACGTCTGGCTGTCTGCACACCCCTTGGCCTGACAAGGTAGGTGATGCCAGAGTTTCTGGCTCAGAGACAGTGAGTGACATGGGAACAAGCTGTAGCTGAAAGAGACCATGATGCTTATCTTTTGTAGAGACTTTTCAGAGTAGAAAGACTAAAAGAAGATTCTATCATCATACTTTCTATCTTTAACTCATTCTGCACTTTGTTATACAACCTATATGCTAATAAGATACACAAATTTAATACATTTCTACTACCATGACATAGACTGTTGTAAGAAGTTGTGTACATTGTGTAGTACATGTTCATTTACAAAATTCTTCCACGCCTATGAAGTCATTTGATCCTCAAAGCACACTCCATGGAAATGAACATTATTGACCCAATTTACATAGGCTCATTTCAAGTTCACACCATCACTAAAGTTGCAGTTATCTTATTCATCCTCAGGGGCAGGAGTTACCCTCCTGTAGAGCAGCTGAGCCTGGTTCCAAATGTCACCTTCTTTCTATCTCCAGAGTTTCTCTCTCTTACCTATTGACTCTTTTCTGCTAATTTCCCCCATGGAATTCAATTCAATAGCAATTTATGAATGCCAGCCATGAGCCAGATATAATACTGGGAATTCAGATTACTGAGCTGACACCCTCAATGAGAAGCCAAACTAACTAGGAAGACAGAGAACCAAATGAGTATAACATGGCAGCTATCACAATAGATGCATAGGTACCACAATAGCTCCAAGAAGGGAGTCCTTAAATAACTCTGCCAAGTAGGCTTAAATAAGCGGCAGTTGAGTTACAAGTTGAAAAATGAATAAACAGGGTAAAGAGGACATTCCAGGACATTCCATTCCAGGTGGAACAGTCTGTGAAATGATAAAAGGGTAGGAAACCACAAGAGGTTTAATTGAACTCACCTTTATTCATATCAACACCCAGTGTAACTGGAGAAAAACACACAATGATTACCTCAGGCCCACTGACACAGATAAGGTCACAGGGCTACTCAATTATATCTCTAGATGACTACTTCCCAACTCCTTTCTCTGGAGACCTCCCACTATTCTCTCTCATCTTATACCTCTGCTTACTACTGCACTGGGAAAATGGAACCAGTGAATAGAAAACTTGCAAAATCACCCACTACCACATCTACCATCTCACCTCTTCCCATGTTCTTGGATGACCCGCCATCCCTCTCTTAGCCACTTCTTCTCTGGATACTTAACTTGAGGCAATTCTGCCTTTTCAAGGACACTGCTGCCAGCGATTCTCCCCCACTCCCCCACAAAATGGACAATACAAAATGGCTGTTATTTCTCTAACCTTAGAAAGAAGAAAAGCCCTCTCTTGACCCCACTTCCTTCCTTCCCCACCACTGCCTATTTTTCCTTCATTTTGTAACAAAACTCCTTGAAGAACAGCCTCATCCACTTGTCTCTAGCCCTTCTCCTCCAGCTCTCTGTTTGATCCACTCCAATTAGGCTTCTCCCCAGTGCTGCTGAAACTGTCCTTGCCCTGTGCCAATGATCTCCACTCTGCAAATTCCAAAAGATTGTTTCTTTGACCTTGCATCCTACTTGACCTGCCATCAGGTCAAGTACTTGACCCATTGGATCCCTCTCTCTTTGAAACACATTCTTCACTTGGTTTCCAGGGCTTGACAGTCCCCTGAGATCACCCCTCCTCCTTCAGTGGCCACACCTCCTGTTTCCTTTGCTGGTTTCTCCACATCTTCCAGAACTGTAAGAGCTAGAGCCCCCAGGGCTCAGTCCTTGTACTTTTCTTCCCTGTGTACTCTTACTTGCTAGGTGATCTCATCCAATCTCATAGCTTTCTTTTTTCTCAAAGCTTTAAATACCAAGTAAACCACCCACGAGTCCCACCTGAACATTTCCTCTAACTCTAGACACCTATATCCCACTGAATACTCAAAACATAGCTTAGATCTCTGATGGACATCTCAAAATCAGCATGCTAAAAAAACAACTCCTGCTATTTCCTCTAAAACTTACTCTTCCCATGATCTCTAAAGCAAATTGAAACTACCTGCATCTTGTGGCTCAGGCCAAAAACCTTGGCAACACTCTTGGTCCCTATTTTTTTCTCATATCCTGCATTCAGTCCACCAGCAAATCCTATTATCTCCACCTTAGAATATATACAGAATCATAATCCTTCTCAAGATCTCTACCACTTTCATTCTGGTCTAAGCTATAGTCATTTTTGCGTTATGGAAATAACTTCCTTATTTATTTCTTGCTTACCCTCTGCCTCCCACCCTATTCAACTCTCTAGAGAGTAGTCAGGGTGATTCTTTTAAAATGTAAAATAGATCAGGCCTTCAACCAACTTTCTCATCTAGAATAAAAGCCAAAGTCCTTTCAATGACCTGAGCCTCTCAGATCATCTTCCTCCATCTACTCCCTTCAACTGCCCATGTCCCCTCAACTAAATAAATGAATGAGTAGGGAATTCCCTGGTGGTCCAGTGATTAAGACCTGGTGTTTTCACTTCCAGGTCCCAGGTTTGATCCCTGGCCTGGGAACTAAGATGCTGAAAGTTGCTTGCCATGATCAAAAAATAAATGGATGGGCTTCCCTGGTAGCTCAGCTGGTTAAGAATCCACCTGCAATGCAAGAGACCTTGATTCGATTCATAGGTGGGAAGATCCCCTGAAGAAGGGATAGTCTACTCCCTCCAGTATTCTTGGGCTTCCCTGGTAGCTCAAATGGTAAAGAATCTGCCAACAATATGGGAGACCTGGGTTTGATCCCTAGGTTGGGAAGATTTCCCTGGAGGAGGGCATAGAATCCACTCCAGTATTCTTAGCTGGAGAATCCCCATGCACAGATGAGCCTGGCAGGCTACAATCCATGAGGTCAAAAAGAGTCAGACACGACTGAGCGACTAAGCATAGCACAAATGAATGAGCAAAGAAATGAATGATTGGATGTTAAGGAAGAGGAAACTAGTTTGACACTGGAGAGTGAGTCAGGTGATCAATGACCTTTTTAAATAAGCCAAAGGATTCAGACTTTATTTGAATGTAATGGGTAATCATCAAAGTTGAAGAACTTTAGTATGATAACTATCACCCATAAATTCTCTATTTTAGGATCCAGTCTACATGTCACCTTTTATACAAATCTTGACTTTACTTCTCTACTAACCTCACATTTGTACCCGGAAAACTAGCCTCAGCCAACTCATTGCTGCTTCTATAATATGTCACATTTTCAAAGTTCCATGCCTTCACCTTCTCTGTTCCTTCTGTCAGGAATGCCTTTCCTTCCTTTGTCTGAAACAGGTCTACTCATCCTTCTGGACTCCGCTCAGTGCCATCATCCTTATGAACTACTCCCTGAGCACCTCAAGAGTGATATGGTTTCTTCTTTGGGCTTCCAGAGTATATTTTACCCTTCTCCATTATAGATTTTATCACCTTGTATAGTTATAATTACTTATTGGTAAGTCCCTGGAGGACAGGGTCCATTATCAGTTGTGTGTGTGTGTGTGTGTGTGTGTGTGTGTGTGTGTGTGTTTAATTTTGGCTACACTGGGTCTTCACTGCTGTGCACAAGCTCTTTATTGTAGTGTATGGACTTTCTCTAGTTGTGGCACATAGGCCTAGTTGCTCCAAGACATGCACGATCTTAGTTCCCTGAACAGGGATTGAACACACATCCTCTGCATTGGAGATGGTTCTTGACCACTGGACCACCAAGGAAGTCCCTACCATGATCAGTTTTTGGTGGGACTCCTGTGCTTTGCACACACAGTGTCTTCAAGCATGCTCAATGCATGTTTGTCAAATGAAAAGGAGCCAGCAAAGTGGAATGAAAATTAGTAGAGGAAACATACAAGAGAAACCAGGGCAGTAAGATGTCTTCAAAACCAAAGGAAGGATTTTTAAGAAGTAAAGAGTGGTCAGTACTTGAGAGATTTAAATAAGCTGACAGATGTCATTGTATTTAAGAAGTAGGAGAGATTTGGTGATATAACAGTCAAGGTTTAATAGCATAGAACAGAAATTATCTTATGTTTAAGCAATGATTTAATAGGAGGAACATTAGAAGGGCTGAATAAGTTGGGTTTAGACTCCAGGACAACATGGCAGAGCTGTTATTCTGCCAGATGATTCCAACCTCTCCCATGATGGTAAAGCTGAAAACAAGAGGGCGATCAGCAGAACTGTTGGCTCCAGAGCCACTATACCTGCTAGGTCTGCACCAGACAAAACAGACGGCATACACCCTGCCTCTGGATTCCAATGACTGCCCCTAAATCCCTGCTAATATTGCCACAGGAAAACACATCTCTGTGACCACATGTTTCTACCCCCGTAAAACAATCTATCACAAACTCTGTTATCCCAATCCACGTCCAAAGTCCAGGCAGGGTTCCTTCCCTGAGTCTCATCAGGCAGAAGTCAGGGTGTCAGCAGGCTGGGTCCTTATCTGGAGGCTCAGAGGAAGGAGTGACTTCTTCTGAGCTCATTTGGGTTTGGCAGAATTCAGTTCCTTACAGTTGTAGGACTGAGGTCTTTGTTTTCTGATTATTGGTCAGCATCAGGAAATACCTGCTTTTATTCCACTTCAACTCCTAGAGGCCATTCACAGCTCCTTCCTGGGCTTTGTTATAGGCCCTCTCACAACATCATAGCTGGCAGCAAGATCCTTCAGATGGAGCTTCAAGCAGATTTAATTCTGTTTGACTTAGGAAAAAATTAATAACCTGAGTTTTTTAAACACTGATCATATTGCAGTCTTCCTCATTCAGGTACAGCAGATGTGAACGTGGCAGAGAAAGAGGGGCATTGTGTGATCTAGGAAGTGAAGCTTTAGTGCCACTTTGTAGTGATTGTTACAAAACCTAAAATTTTCTTAAAGACTAGAAAACCTTGAAACCAGTGAAACTGCGATGACTTGAGAATCTTTACCATTAGGACTGTCGAATATCTAGATATACATTCTATACAGAAGCAGTAAAATGCAATCATTCTCTTAATAAAGATTTAATAGAAAACAAACTATGGATACGAGGGGGTAAGGCAGAGGGAGGATAATTTGGAAGATTGGGATTGACATATACACACTAACATTATAAAACAGATGACTAATAAGGACCTATTGTGTAGTATAGGGAATGCCACTCAATACTCTGTAATGGCCTATACAGGAAAAGAATCTAAAAAAGAGTGGATATATGTATAACAGGTTCACTTGGCTGTATACCTGAAACTAACATAATACCGTATATCAACTATACTACAATAAATTTTTATAAAAAGATTTAATGAGGACCTTCTGTGGTGTTTCTATTTCTACTATAACTGCAGAAATGATCAAAACAGACCAAGTAGGAAGAGGCAGAGAATAACTAACCGGTAAACAAGTAACTTTCTTTGGGAATTGGAATGAAAACTGAACTTTTCCAGTTCTGTCGCCACTGCTGAGTTTTCCAAATTTGCTGGCATACTGAATGCAGCACTTTCACAGCATCAACATCTCTTTCAGAATTTTCCACAGTTTATTGTGATCCACACAGTCAAAGGCTTTGGCATAGTCAAGAAAGCAGAAATAGATGTTTTTCTGGAACTATCTTGCTTTTTCCATGATCCAGCGGACGTTGGCAATTTGATCTCTAGTTCCTCTGCCTTTTCTAAAACCAGCTTGATCATCAGGTTGAAGCCTGGCTTGGAGAATTTTGAGCATTACTTTAAAGCATGTGAGATGAGTGCAATTGTGCGGTAGTCTGAGGATTATTTGGCATTGCCTTTCTTTGGAACTGGAATGAAAACTGACCTTTGCCAGTCCTGGGGCCACTGCTGAGTTTTCCAAATTGCTGGCATATTGAGTGCAGCACTTTCACAGCATCATCTTTCAGGATTTGAAACAGCTCCACTGGAATTCCATCACCTCCACTAGCTTTGTTCGTAGTGATGCTTTCTAAGGCCCACTTGACTTCACATTCCAAGATGTCTGGCTCTAGATTAGTGATCACATCATCATGATTATCTGGGTCGTGAAGATCTTTTTTGTACAGTTCTTCCGTGTATTCTTGCCACCTCTTCTTAATATCTTCAGGTTCTGTTAGGTCCAGACCATTTCTGTGCTTTATCGAGCCCATCATTGCATGAAATGTTCCCTTGGTATCTCTAATTTTCTTGAAGAGATTAAACAGAGAGATCTATTAAAATGGGAAAGAGTCTTTCCCATTCTGTTGTTTTCCTCTATTTCTTTGCACTGATCACTAAAGAAGGCTTTTTCTTACCTCTTCTTGCTATTCTCTGGAACTCTGCATTCAGATGCTTATATCTTTCCTTTTCGCCTCTCTTCTTTCACAGCTATTTGTATGGCCTTCCCAGACAGCCATTTTGCTTTTTTGCATTTCTTTTCCATTGAGATGGTCTTGATCCCTGTCTCCTGTTCAGTGTCATGAACCTCATTCCATAGTTCATCAGGCAATCTATCTATCAGAGTGAAGAAACTTACTTTTTTTTTTTTAAACATACAACCAAGAGACAGATATTCCCAAGGAAAATAGTTTGAAAATTACCAATACAATCAGTGATCTTCCCCGCCTCCATTTTTTTGTTATTGTTGTTTCTTTTTAATTTAAACATTGTCTTCTCATTGCTCTGGTATTATATTTTACTTATGATCAAGGGAAAATTAATTTAAACATTAATTAGTGTGCAGGCAGCATTCACATTTCACATTCTACTATCCCGAAACTAAATAGGAAATTGTGAGCCAAATTTAAAAATGACTGCAAAGTCACAGAACTTTAACCAGATTTTAATATACATAATTTATTATTTAAGCATTAAATTCATATTTCTAAAATTTTGTTTACAAAATTTCAGGCTCTACAGAGACAGTATGTATTATTTCCCAATATCTTTTCTCTAGATTCTCCTGCACAGTCAGTATCCTCTGGAGTTCGTGCACCTTCTCCTGCCCCATCATCAGTACCTTTAGGGTCAGAAAAGCCCAGCAACGTCTCTCAGGATAGAAAAGTTCCAGTCCCTATTGGGACGGAACGTTCTGCACGTATCAGGCAAACTGGAACTTCAGCTCCATCTGTTATTGGGAGTAATTTGTCCACATCAGTAGGACATAGTGGCATCTGGTCCTTTGAAGGGATTGGTGGCAATCAAGGTATGGTATGCTATTCTGCTTATTGGAACTTAAGTTTATACATTTAACTAAAATATTAAAATATTTAAATAATTTTAATTTAAAAAGCAGTATTTAATTATCATAGACATTCTTTTAAGAAAATATGTGTTCATATCTCTTCATTT